>MU223928.1:1714975-1759635 GCA_018584345.1 Thuja plicata | reverse complement strand
GGAATTTGATTAGATGATTTGGGGAATGAATTTAGAGGAAAATAGATGATTAATTAATGATTAAAAACCATTAATTAATAGATGAAAATTAGTGTTTTTAATGTAAAGTTGCAAGCTTGTCCATTTTCGGGTGTCTACATTTGCCCCTCTTTGATGCGATGTGACTTGTCGTAGTGTGTCAAAGAATTTTCAGATTTGATCCTACCCTAGCTTGCCCTAGTGATAGCAAGTGGACTATATGCCCCCTCAACAAATTAAGCATAGAAAATGCGTCAGATGAGCGTTAATTTGTTGAAAAATTGAATCACTATATGATGATGATGAATGCATTCCTATGTTAGTTATGATGTTATTGATGATAGATGCATTGATTATATGATCTACTATGCACATGTTTTGGATTTTTCTTATGCAATAAATGAATGCAATCTACCATGCACACAAATTTTGATTAATGCATGTGTTAGTTAGAAGGAAGTTAGTTTGGAATGTGATCTCTGAGATTGATCTAATAGAATAGAATGATAGAAAGAATTTTTTTTCTTTTTTGATAGATATGAATTGATAGAAAGGATGAGCGTCCCAAGTCGCTACCCCTGTTTCCAATTTTTGTCATCATTGCATCTTTTTTTTTTTGTATTTTCTAAAATTTCAAAGAGAGCCCAATGTATCCAGATCACATACCACCTAGATACCACCACAACCTCTTGATAGCGGAAGGAGTAGAGAGATTTAATAGAAAGAAAACCTAGTGCACCCAAATATTGACCATCTGGGTTCACCTATGTTCCCTGTTCGAAAAAAAAGAGAGCCAAAAGAACCCAGATATTGACCATCTGGATACAGCTTTGTCCTCTGAAGAAACTGCAACAAGGATATCAAGATAGAACTCCTATGCACCTAGAGTCCATTTGGATAACACCGCAAGCTCTTGATTCCGAAAGGGAAAGCCAAAGAAAACAAGATAGAACTCCTACGCCCCTAGAGTCCATCTAGATAGCATCATGAGCTCTTGATTGAAACATGAAGGGAAAGACCATAGAAACCAAGATATAACTCCAACACACTCAGAGTCCATCTGAATAGTGATGCGAGCTCTTGATTCTATAAACCAAACAAGCAAATAAAAGAGAAGGAATGTCCAATTCTTTCCTAGGGTTAATCTTAGATCGTGGAACTGTGCAGCTGCTAGATAAGTGACAGTGCCTACCGCATTTATCCTAAATCATCATGGCCCTAAAATCGAAGTGAACATTCAACATACATCAATCAAAGAAAATAAGTCATGATCTATCATAGCTCCTCTCCTCACATGGTGGATCCTAGAGTAGCATAAGAACATAACCGCAAAATATAGACTCACATCTGACTGATTGACTGACCTACTCAACATTTTTTGGATGGTTCCTTAATGTAGTTAGATTCTCTTGATTGGCTTGATTTCTTGAGTGTGTTTGGTTTCAATAATAGATTACTCATATAAGAATGACCTTTCTGGTTTGAGTGTATCCATCACTGTGTAAGATGATTGATATGATTTGATTGATTGATTTTGATCATTTTCCCAGCTGATCAAGTTGTGTCCGATGGGCCCAATGCTGATTCACAAAGCTCATGATTGTGACAATTGATAGATTGGCTTGGTCGCCAGTTGCTTGTTCATTGATTTGATAGATTGATAAAGTTGTGTCAGATGAGGCTAATGCTGATTCACAAAGCTCATGATTATGACATTGAATGACTGGGCATGATCGCCCTTTTCTCTCTTGATAACCGAGTTGGTTTTATTTCTTGGAATTTTGTAATTTTTTGAATGTGTTTTATGAAGATTGATTTTGTTAGAACATTTTGATCTTTTTTAGGTTTTTTGATGAGTTTTTTTATTTTTTGTATTTCTTTCGGCCATTTAGAATCACCCCCTAGTCTAGTGGACCAATAATAACCATGGGTAAGTGCTTGGTTCTCAGAGGGGAATGTGCTTCTGGATATAGCTTGGGTAGTTATTCTCGCATTTGAAGTGTGCTCAAGCTTTTGGAGTTCATTGATGGTGAAGCTGGATTTGATCACTTGGCGCTTGTTTGCTAGGTTTTCACCAAGGTACCTACTCAATAGCACCTATTTTCTAGGTTGCCACTGAGAGAGCAATTTTTTTTCTCTTTACTTTTTTTTCTTTTTTGATTTTTTTTGTTGTCGCTAAGGCGCCTGTTTGCCAGGTTTTCACCAAGGTAACATTTTCTATTTTCTAGATATGTAGATAGGTGACTTAACCATAGAGACCTCAAGGGTAGAACCTCTTGAGGTGCATGTTGTTGATGTATCTAGGGAGCTGATCTCCTTTTGGTGTCACTAGTATGAATGCCCCACTCTGAGTAGAGCTGATAATGACAAATGGACCTAGCCAGTTAGGCTCAAACTTTTCAAGTTTGACTCTTTCTGCTTGGTTCTTTTGATTTTCCATGAGGACAAGGTCTCCTACCTCAAATTTTCATGGCTTCACCTTCTTGTGATAGTTTCTTCTAAGGTGATTCTGATAGCCTTGTAAGTGGTTGAAGGCATGTTGTCTTCTTTCATCTAGTAACTCTAGTTCACTGAGCCTTGCTACTCTATAGTCCTCATCTGTAATCAGGTTCTTCAAGGATATCCTTAGGGATGGGATTTCCACTTTGAGGGTTAAAACCACCTCTAATCCATAGAATAGGGAGAAAGGAGTGGCTCCTATAGGTGTTCTCACACTAGTTCTGTATGCCCATAATGTGGGACTAAGCTGTAAATGCCAGTCTCATCCTGATTCGTTCACTATTTTCTTCAAGATTTTCAAAATCATTTTGTTCATAGCTTTGACTTGGTCATTCCCTTGAGGATAATAAAATGAAGAGAACCCTTGTTTGATATGGAACTATTCACATTGCTCTTCCACATATTTGTTTTGGAAAGGTGTACCGTGATCTGTCAGGATGGTTTGAGGGATCCTATATCGACAGATGATGTGATTAAGTATGAACATTGATATCTGCTTTCCAGTTATGTAAGTGAGGGGAATTTCTTCCACCCACTTAGTGAAATATTCCATTTCTGCTATGATGTACTTGTGTCCATTTGTTGAAGATGGTGTAATCTTTCCCACTAGGTCAAATCCCCACATAGAATTTTTTCAGATTGCCCCCAGTCTAGCAAGGTGAGGAAATTAGGGATTGATGGATGAAGGTCAAAGGTCTCTTAGATGTCTTGAATTTGTTTGTATGCCAAGGGCTATCCACAGGATGGGATAACATGTTTCTTTGCAAGATAAGGGACTAGACATGACAAGATAAGATAAAGACATGGTGCATTGATTGGCATGTGGTTGACAAGAGTGGACATGTCAAGAGGATGTTGAAAATAGGTTTTGCACTTTTTATCTATATTTTCTAATCAAGACCAAGAGAGGGTTTTGATAGGATAATGATAGGACATGGATAGGGAAAGAAAGATCAAGAATGGACAAGGGGAAGGGATATGGATTCAATACTATGAAAATATAGGAATTATGGACCATAGGGATGTGGAAAACATGAAACATATAGGACATGTGATGCTTCTAGGGAGATCCCTAGCCTTGTCAAGATCAAAGTTGGAAAAATATGGATGCTAATAAGGTAAGGGATATGAGGGATATAGGTTAATGGAGGAATTGAAAGGGATACAATATGATAGGAAAATATGGATGTAACATGCCCCCATGTATGGAATTCAAGAGGTTCATAGATTACACATGTTGCATGTTTTCCTATTTTTTCTTCATGGTACTTGCCCCATGTGCCTGTTTGCCAGGTTTTCACTAGTCGAAAAATATTTTTCTCTTTTTTTTTTTGACTTTTTTGGAAGATAATAGAATCATGATAGGAAATGGAGGAATGACTTAAGCATCTTGCTATTCATATTGTAACCTTGTAATATGTTTTATAATAGATCATGGCTATTGAAGGTATGCTCAAAGATGTTGATAGGATGATGGAAAAGGGGGATAAAATGGATGAAGTGGGATAGGGTAATGCTTTATGGGCAGGATTGGACAAGAGGATGGATGGAAGACTGGAATATATGTGTTGGATAATGGAGGGATTACAAGAATAATTGACTTTGAGTAGATGGATATGTGGGAATGAACAAAATTGGCACACACCTTGAGGGATGATGGAGTGATGGAGGAAAAAGAAATTTTGGATTTGATGGAAGAAAATGAGATTTTGGGCTTGATGGAGGAATGTTTATGAATTTTGGGACATAAGGACCCAAAATGGATTTGGAAGGTTGGAGGTTTTTAAATGGATGGATACAAATTTTGGATGCCAACTTTGATTTTTCTTTGGCATACTGTGCTTCAAGAAGCTTCTTAGGAATCCACATAGATTTGGATTTTTTATTCTTTTGTGGGCCCTTAGAACGCATTGTTTCTATAAGATATTTAGGAACCCATATTGATTTTGAATTTTTTTTTTTCTCAAGGGGCCTTTGTGGCATTTTGGACATTTCTTTTTCCTTTTGGATCATAATTTTGTTTGTTTTTGCATGTCAATTAGACTGGACATGTTGATCCTTGACTTCATGTGGATTTTTTGACTTATGGAGCTTATGTTTGGCATCCAAATTGCTTGAAATGGGAATGTGATTCATGGATGGATAATAATGGTATGTAGACCTTTTGGATGGGTGGAAGGTTGTCCAAGATGTGTGCCTTTTCTGACCTTGATTTAGGAAAGGAGAAGTGGATTGTGAACTAGTGGATGGAGGAATGTATGGACCTAAGATGGATGGAAGGGGTGAAGGGGATGGTATACATTTGGATTTGGATTTGGAAGGGGTGCCAACATCTTGAGAATGAGTTTTGTTATGGAGGCCATGAACATAATAATTTTCTTTGATATGAAAGGGTTTTAATGTACTTTGTTCATGGAGGTCTAACTTTTTGACTTGATAATACTTTCTTTGACCAGTAGGATACTTTCTAAAAGATGCGAGTCCATTTTGAGGTGGATATGATATGGAAGAAACAATAGGATCATGAAGTGGACCAGATAGGATGGAAGTAGAGGAATTCATTTGAAATGCATGGGGTTCATGAACAACTTGCATAAATATGTTGGGATCATGAGGGGGATCAAGAGGAATGATAGGATCTTGTGATGGAATAGGAGCAGTGATAAGATCATTTGGTAGGATATGATCTTGTGGAGAAGATGGAGGATTAGGACATGGAGATAAAGGAATCATAGGATCATAAGGAGGATCTGGAGGGATGATGGGATCTTTTTGTGGAGATGAAGGTGAAGGGATACTTTGATCTTGACTAGGAAGAGGACCATCAGACTCCATTTTAGGTGTGATTTTCTCTTGACTGTGAATGGAATCCTTTGAAGGAATGGGAAGGATGTCATGATCTTACTTAGGCATGGGAAGTGGAAGGTCCATAAGACTTGGAATGAAACTTTTTTCTTGGGATGGAAGGGGATCAGTTTGGATAGGATGGTCAAGGGTAGTGGAATCTTCATGAGTTTCTATAAGTATAAGATCTTGGTCAAAAGCTACACAGGTTTGGTCATTCTTTGGATCTTGATATTGATTTTCTTTAGGACTTATTTCTTCATGCTTTGCATCATCCTCTTGACATAGGATATCAATTGGAATATGTATGGTGGATTCTTGGAATGGTTCAATGTTTTGACATGAGGGAGAAGGATTTTGAATGGGACTCTCTAGAGTGGGTTCGTCTAGGAATGGAGCACATGGTGGCATTGGATCTAGGATAGTTGAGTCATAAAAGGGATTAACATTGAAATCTATTATGGATAGCCCTTGGGAGGTCTCATCACTGGATATATCATCTGATAGGAATGGAAAAGATTTCTCTTGTGACTCTTCACGAGATGAAGGACTAGTGGGAAACATAGAGGCTTCTTGTGGGACAACTTCTTCATAGGAGATAGATATTTCAACAATGTGATTGTTTTGGAATGGGCCCTTGCTAGACATGGGTAGATGATTTTTATCTTTCTTAACAATAGAATGATGTCTGTGAACCAAATTTTGAATTAAACTCTTGAAAGGTTTAGATTGGTCTCCCAAGGATGACATATTTTCAATTGTGTTTATTTGGGAAATCATCGGTGGTGGATTTGAGGAAATAAGAGAACATTCATTGACTTGTGATGTGATTTGAGATATATAGTCAATAGGGTAGGGATATAAGTCATCTATGGTGTAGGATTTATTTTTCCCTTGATTTGGCACATCCATCATTTGCGTTTGAAGGGTTTGCACTTGTTGGATCAACATTTCTGTTGGAGACTGAGGATGATGTGTGATGTTGTACCTTGATGTTATAGTAGGTATGAGGTTGCACCTTTTGTGTTCCTTGAGTAGAAACATAGGACCTAATCCTTGGGACTTGATATTGGTTTCCCAATACATGATTTTGAAATAGGGGCACATGAGTGGCCCAAGGTTGGTTCTCTTTTGTTTGTTGTGGTTGGGGATCTTGTTGTTGCTGAAGTTGGGGTTGATATTACTGGGGTTGAGGTTGTTGTTGCTGAAGTTGGGGTTGTTTTTGCTGGGGTTGATATTCCTGGGGTTGAGGTTGTCACTGCTGGAGCGGGGGTTGCTACTGCTGAAGCTGGGGTTGAGGTTGTTGCTAAGTGACAAAATTTGTAACCTTGGGTGGGCATTGATTGAAAGTCAGACTGACAAAGATGGATCCCTGTGGGAATGATGTGTTGACCCCAAGGCTAGTAGGGATTGACTATGGTAGCGGTATGGTGGAAAAAAAGTTTTTTCTTGTTGGTGGGATAGAAGGCATATCATGAGAGCTTGATTGACCAAACCATAAGGCCGAAGGTGGAGGCATACTAGTGACCATGTGTACACTTAGTTGGCAGCCTTTCATGCTTTGCATGGAAGATGTGCTTGCTTGGTTTGCATCGTTGGTTTGATTGGGTATTGTCTGTGCTAATGTTGGTGTTTTTAAGGGTGGGAAGATTTGAGAAACCATAGGTAGTGTTTGAGAGGGATAAGTAGTGTTTTGACCTGTGAGAGGGTTTTTGGGCCATATGGTCGACACACTGAATTCAGCGGGGAGTTTGACACCCTTCTTTATCAGCATGGCTAAGAAATGTTTGGGGTTCCTCTCTACAACAACATCAACCACTTGTGTGGAATTGGTTTCTTTCTCTATATCTTCGAGCTCCTCTTCTGTGACATTTTGGAATACAGCTGACCCACGGGGATGTTTAGTGAATAGAGGAGGACTGGTATTTGTGAAAGGATCATCCTCTCGCTCTGTTTCCCAAGTAGGAAATCTGTTGATATATGAATCATCAGGTTGTGTTCTAGCCTTTGACCTTATGTAAGGCCCTCCATGAGGTGTTTGAGACATAGTGTGGTCCATATTTTGTAACTAAAACAAGTGATATAAAGAAAAAGAAAAAAAGGATAACCTTTCCAAGGAAGTCTGAGTTATGTTTTGGACAAGGGTAATTCCAAGGATTGATTTTGATATATCTTGATCTCAAAGTTGTGATGATGTAAAAAAATAAGATTTGTCGACCTTTGCCTGGGACAAAGTCATTTGATAAAGATAATGATGATGTTTGATATGATGAGATCAATATATTTTGAGTCTAAGCTTTCGAACTAACAATGTTTTAGACAATAATCATGCTTTTCTGAGAAGGGATGATCTTTAATGTTTAGAGATTCACACAATGTTATTCATGTTTTTCTATGATAGACACTGGTCTTTGACACAAAATGAAGAGTTCTTTCAAGGTTTTTAGGTCAAAATAGGTGTAAAATAGCTCTGGTCAACTGCGACACAACTTCACTAATTACGGTAAAGTGAATGGTCAATTATGGTAATAAAAAAGTCTATGGTGGCAATAAACAGTTTAACTATGGTAGAATTCCGTCAATTGCGGCAAAATGTGGGCAATTGTGGTAAAAGGGGAACAGTCTCAAAAAGACTAAAAGATGGGTATCACTGCTTGACTATTTTGATATTTTTGGAACAATGCTTCTGATTTTCAAGACAGTTGATGTTGAAAATCCTAGAATTTAACACGTTTGATTTGTTATGATAGTTTGGTTGTTTTGTTTTGCATTTTTAGAAGTTGATCAAAGAAATAAGCATGATAGAAACTGTGTTTTTGAAGAATGAAGACTGACAATGTGTATGTTCTACAACTTTTTCAAGTTGTAAGGTTATCACGAGGTCTCAACAATGAACAGTAATATTAATCTAGGTCAATGGCTTTAGAATACAATGTTATAGGCCCAATGCTTGAATGTCCGTTAGCTCACACAACAATTCTCACACTACTAGGACACGAAGGTCCATGACATAGGTGCCCGCATTTTTTTCGTTTCCAAGTATTATTGTCGTGGAGTGAAGATCTCTTTCACTACACAAATACCATGGGATACATATGTTGGGAATCTTGGGGGGAAATTATGCAACCCCTTGGACTATAATAAGGTACCTATTTAGAGGTAAATTGGGTTGGCCTCTAATTAATAAGGTTGTAGTAAGGGTCTGTGGCATCTATCCAATCAGTTTGTACATATGTGACTCAATTAAGAGCCTAGTTGACCATGTTGGCTCCTTAGGGATATTCACCCGATCAAGACTATCATCAACACACCTCGCCCGAGCTTGGCTAGAGAAGACAAAGCTTTTCTTTGCGCATTGTTTATATATCGATCAGAAGGATTCTTGGTTTAAGGTCATTCTCTGAGGAAGAAGCACATTCCCTGGACAAGCCTTTCTAAAAAGTGTAAAGGTGTCTAATCTAACAGATTGAGAAAGTGCACCCAAAACTCAAGACACAAGGTAAATCGATTAAGCTCAAGAAAATTTGAAATGTGAACTAAGCTACACCACCACACAAGCACAAGTGTTCAGTTTTAAGCCCAAAAGTAGGTGTTGATTTCTTGTTCAATTTTAATGCACCAAATCAAGAAATTATTTTCCTTGTTCAATTTTAGTCCTGTTGATGTGCGTTTTATGACCCAACAAACAGTAGAACAAAACACCAAAGTATCTTATCCTCTCTTGATCAAAGTTTTGTATATGCTAAGATTGCAAGAAGATCATATAGGTCATCCCAAGGTTCCTTTCATGTTAGGTCTTCACCATGGATAAGCTCAGTGGTCAATGTGATTTTCTAAATATCACAAGGGGCCTTACATTTTTGGTCTTGAAAGATTTGCAATGAAACACTTTTTGGAATTTTCAAAATATGCGCAAAGAAAAATGAAGTAGGGTTCAAAATTTTTAACCTATTCCTAAGGGAAATGATAGAAATGGTCAATACTTCAATGGACAAATCCCCAATAACTAGGTTTCACTTCGCTAAGTTATACTACAACTATACAAGAATCGGTGCAATCTTCAAGGTTTATGCGGAGGATTTTCATACCACCACGGACACCATCATGAAGAACAATGTATGCGAATGACAAAAGTTAAGCATATGCATGAATGAGGTTTAGGCTAACTTTGCACAATGATTTACAATCAGTAAAACATCAAAAGTATGAACCAAAGGAACTCATCAAAACACCATCATACTTATCATTGCAATCACAACACTTCATCTAACTTTATCCGACTGATCTAAACTAAATGAGGGAATTATGAAACCAAGAAAGCACTAAAACACATCAAGTATTCACCATGAAACCAACAATGAAAAATTTATTGTCTCAGTAGCTCTTTAGCAACAATCTCAAAATTCACTCCCTTTACAAATGAGAAACGAGGCCCTTATATAGGTCCATGATTACAATGGGAAGCCCGGATCAAACAATAACTGATGGCCTAAATTTTTCCACCTCAGCCCTAATTAGGGTTGAATCAAGGAAGAAGGAATCTACATTAATGCAAAAGGAATCCACCATCATAGTGGGCAATAAGTACCCATTATGCGTGCATGCTCAAAAGCAGAGTGGGGTGCAATAAATGAACATTAATTGGGCCCACTATGCATTAAATGCATTTCTATCATGGAATCTACCTTTCACCACTCTGCTTGAATGCCTAGAATCTTCCCAATACTACTTCTAACTCATCTATACTGACGCTCGGTGCTGATTGGTGCTTAAATTCCAAAGCTACTATAGCTCGTTTAGCTTTCCTCAAGCTATCCTCCCATTTTGGCAACAAATCTTGAGCAGTGTGCATATCATTCGAGAAGGTGGAGAATTTCTTGAAATCATCCCTAGTAAAGAAGTTCAATCTGAAGAAATCCTCCAATTTACTCTTCAGGTTGTCTACAGTTATCTCCTTTTCATACAACCTTTTTGATACTAGTGATGCGACAGTGTTGGAGATTTCTTGCTTGATGCTCTCAGCTATTCCCTTCAATCGAGAAGATTCCTCAATGAAATGCCCAAACATTTCCTTAGCCATGATCATAGCTCCATACCATAGGGTGAAATCATATGCTTCTCCCTCTTTAACGATCCCATGGTCAACTAGCACCTGCCTAGGCATCTCCATCAACCCCTATAATTTTGCGATCATCTCATCCTGATAGATATGCTCATCCTCCCATGATTCCTCCATGCACTGAATCTGGGAAAGGATGGCCAATGCCCTATTGTAGACTCACACTAAGTCCTCAGCATGCTTTTGGGCTTCATTTTGGATGCCCTCTATCCAAGCCTCTGCCCCTTGAGAATTTCTCCTGATCCTATCTATACTCTCTACTGCCTCAGTTGGAACAACCGGTAGAGGGACAAAAGATGGACCTTCCTCCCTTACTAGATGAGGTAGACTTATGATGTAGTTGCATAATGCTCTGATATCTCCTTTCTACCTCTGATACTTCTCTTCTAATCTGCTCATCTTATTCTTGACTGCCTGTGTAGAATCATCAAGCTCCTCCAATACCTTCTCTCGGGAGGCATGACCTAAGTCAAACTCAACCACATTATACTCATCTAGAGAAATTTGATCCTTTTCTTTGTCCACAGCCGGTGTTGCAAGCTGAAGGGTTCTGGACACAGACTCATCTCATACAATCTTCGCAAACCTCTTAGCCTTTCCCTTTTCATGTGATTGGTTGACCCTATTCATAATTTCCTGCAATTTGAAAGCTAGGTCAACATCCTTTTCTTGAATTCTTTGGAGCCTCTACCTCACCCATTCTGGAATGGTGGCTCCTTGATTCTTCTAAACTACCATCTTCTTCTATCCATGTACCACCCTTGTATCAATTTCTTCAGCTCCAGGACTTTCTATCATCACCTCTAGGGCTGGTGTCTCTATCATGGGAATCTCAACTTCAGCCATGGGAATCTCTTCCTCTATTATCCTTCTGGAGAAAATACCAAGACTTTCCTCAGTGGTAACATATTTTTCCTTACTTTTTTCTAGTGCAAGCCTCTCATTGGCGTTAATGCTCAATCTATCCTGAACTAACCTCGTCACATGTTGCTCTCCTTGCTCAGCCCTCCCTCTACTTGATTCTACTTCTTTCTTCAAAAAGGTGCCTATCTCCTACACACTTGGAGTCTGGCTGGGTGAGGATGGCATCTCCTTGAATCTTTTTCTCTATTGTTGTGGCTCTTCAATATGGAGATCTAACCTTCTCTTTGTGTGTGTTTCCTGAGCAATATTCCTCTCTTTTCTGTGCTCCACACTCCCTGAGAAAACTTCTCTTTCTTCAATCCTTTCTATTGATGCTTGCTTTAGTCTTTCATCCTATAGTGGCTAATGTCCTAATAAATCATAATTCCAGTCCTCCTTTGGTATATCCATTCTCCCAAGTTGGCGCTTAGTCCACCACTTTGTGATGTCCAGGACTAGTTTTGCCAAAACATCAAGATCTGGACTCTCCTTTCTTTGCCAGTCATAGGGAAAAGTAACCCTTTCCTTTTCTAGATTATACCCTTTCTGAAGCACATTTAGATCTTCCTTCATCTTATCAGGCACATGAAAGAATTTTCAAGCTCTGATGATGTTCAGGGGAAATCTAGAGTGCATCCTTTTCTTAGTCTCATTTTCATCTGCAGCATTGGCCCAAAAATCTTCAAGGTGTGTTCTATGCTGATACCTTGCTCCTGCCATTGACTTGGTTTTGTTATAAGGATCAAAATATATCCTTCCTAAGTAGGATGGTAGATGGAAGAAATGTAACTCATCCTAGGATCTCTCAGCCGTCTTTAGACACGGGCACATTTCAGCTTTATCTTCTCCTATGGAAATCAAGAAATCCAATCCCAGCTTCTTCTTTCCTTTCTGAATCTTGTTGTACACTTTCAATTGCTGAGTAAGCTCCAACAAAACCATCTTGTTCATAGGATATCTTGGTAGCTTGTATGGTTGTGCCAAAAATCCTTGCACTTGGATGTAGGAGAAGGTGGGAAACTGAATAAACCAAGCTCCGTATTCCTCCACTAGCTTCATTGCTCCTTCAGACAATCTCATGTGCAATTTATTCTGCAGGCTTCTCACAATTTGCATTGCGAAGGAATCATTAACTCAGACATAATCATCTATGGCCTGTAAATACAACTAAGGGTAACACTCATGAACTTTCAGCCATGAAGTGCCACTTCCAATTGCTCCCTTACATCGCAACCCCTCATATCTTGTATTCTGTGCCAACATGGATATGACATAGGAACTCATATAAAATTTTTGTGACTACTCCAGGTTTGCCAACTATTCACTGAGGTTGTCACTGATCATTCTAGCCCAGTCCATGTGATTGTGCTCTTCAACCACCTGCTTGACAAAGTACCACATCCATGACTCAAACAGATAGGAGTGCGACATGCCAAATATTCTACTCAGCAACATGATCAAGTCACTATATTCCCTGTGGAAATCCAACCAAACCAACTCCTTTGGAAATTTTGAATGGTGGGATCTATTCTTTCTCAACCACTTGTCATTTATGACATTTTCACAATATTGAATTCGTGCAGAAAAAACTCTATGTGCCTGCTCCTACGTCTTCAACACCAATTTCCTGGAAGAAGGGATTCCAAATGCCTCAGCAATTGTGGGTGGAGAAAGGTCTACAATGATGTTTCCATCAGAATATTTGATTGTTCTATCTCCTAAATTGAAGTGCCTGGTGCACTCCATGATTAGCTCGAAATGCAGAAAAGCTAGCTACAACCATAATTCCACTATTCACAATTCGGGTGGCCAAATTAGTCAGTAGATGATCTTTATGACCAAACATTCTTCTGTGAAACTCTGTCATGTCTAGGCCTCTGAGATTAGTATCTCCAATCTCTACCCACTTCGAAACAATCTTGGATTCTGGGAAAAAACCCCTTTGTTCATTCTTTATCAACTGTTTCCTCGTCATGCTCGTTCCTCTTGGCTCTGCCATTCCTGCAAAACAAAAATAAAAAATAAAAACATAAGAATTTGTGTAGGAGAAATAAAAAGAAGACCAAATTCGTAAGAAGGAAGAAATTCTTAAAATCTGACAAATTCTTCATCTTTTCTTTCAGAGGTCAAATCTCTATCTTCTTCATGAAATCATGTTTCTCCACCAACTTACTGGGAAAATTCCTCTGAAACTTTTGGTCTTGAACTCTTCACATCTTTCGAAAATAATGAATTTCCTTTTGTTTGGTAATTTTCTCTCTCCTAAAAAATCCTGCTCAACTTTCAAGGAAAACTTCACTCGAATCCTCTTGATTCCTCAAAATCTCTCATCAACTTGTTTTCTCAAACTTTGTGTGATGACAAAATGAGAGAGTCTTCATATATAGATTAAAACCCTGAAAAACTGCTTTAAAAGCTAGGAGCTAATTTTACGAAACTGCTAATTTAGGTGAAGATTCTTTCCTATAAGCGCCACTTGTCACTGCTTTTCTCCAATTGTTTTTAAAAAAAATTCCAATCTAAGTGCAAAGCCAGGAGCTAATTTTAGGAAACTGCTAATTTAGGTGAAGATTCTTTCTTATAAGCGCCACTTGTCACTGCTTTTCTCCAATTTTTTTTAAAAAAACTTCCAATCTAAGTGCTTTACTTTATGATGAAGTTTCCATATTATCCATCCTCTTGTTTTTCTGATTTTAAATATTGAAAAAGAAAAATTTTTAATATTTTAATATTTTAATATCAATTCAAAAAAAGCGATTTAATTCCACTTTACCCTTCCAAATTTTATAATTAACTTGTCACTTTTTTATTAATAATTAAATATAGAGAAAAATCTATATTTAATTAACAACTTCTCCTCTTTGTTGCTTTTTTTTTATTTTTTGAGGGTTTTTTAATTAAATATTAAATAAGAATTTAACATTTAATTAATATTTAAATTTAAATTAAAAAAAACTACTTTTTCCAATTTCCAGCTTTTCTGAAATCTTTTGTTTTTTCCCAAATTTCTCAAATTTTGGATTTTTCCATAATTCTCCAGAATTTCTGCCTTTTCAACTTTCTGGTTTTTTTCAAAAAATTTCCAAAATTTGGAATTTTAAATTTTCACCTTATTTTCCAAATTTCTCATTTTCCAGAATTCTCCAAAATTCTGGATTTTCTCAAAGTTCTCCAATTTTCCAAAATTTTGGAATTTTGGATTTTTCAGTTTTTCAAATTCACCAAATTTTGGATTTTCTCAAGTTTTAGAATTTTTCGTGAGTTCGGGATTTTCAAATTTTCCATGATTTCAATTTTTCAAGATTTTTTGAATTTCTCCCATTTTCCAAAATTTTAGAATTCTCCAAGATTTCCATTTTTCAGTTTTCAGCGACTTGGGATCTTTCCGAATCTCCCAATTTCTTTGACCTTGAAATTATCACATTTTTCAATTTCTGATTTTCTGGAATTTTCAAGATTTTCAAAGATCCAATATTAAAAAAAATCTTGACTCAAACATCTTGAGTTTGTTATCACAATCTGAGTTTCCAATCGAATCTAATCTTCGTGATTACTTTCTGACTAATAGTTGAATAAAATCTCCCATTTCAATCTTTCATCGTCACCCCTTTTCGATTACCTTTTGAAAATGTCAATATGCCTTAGACCATAAAAAGTGGCATTTTAAAAATTTTAAGCCTTTCCAAAATTAAAAAAACTTTTGACTACCACAGTAATGCTCTCGGGTGCACTTTTGGGTTTTCCTTCATATCCGTGAAACTGCGCCATTTATCTATCGGGCGACATTTTGGGGAGATGGCAGATTTTCCTTGGCATTCGAGATTCCCTGACTTGCATCAGAATGTACTCGACACATTTTGGGTTGGTGAAAGATTTTGTGAATGCGTTGACCATCCCTGGAGTCCGTTGAACTGTGCTCCTCCTTTCTTGGGTCTCTTCACTGATTCTAGATGGGTAAGGGATTTTCTTCCATCAATTCTTTTAACTACGAGACTTCTTCATAGTCCATAGTATTTCCTTATCGATATGCATGCATGTTGGGTGTGGTCTAGCACCTGTAGTAGACTATTTCTCCATATTCCACTTGGCATTGTAGGTATCAGGCTTCACTTCTTTAGAATGGGTGACTGGATTTTTTCATCGTGATTCCTCCATTACAGGCTTCAACAGTTCTAGCATGTGCATGAACCAAGCTTTGTCACTTGAAGATTCACGAGAGACTATTCACTTTTATATCGCCCTCAACCTTTGAGAAAATTTTTAGCATGGGATTGTACATGTCTTACTATATCTTACTTGGTTTAATCTCTTCTAAACTTCATTTAGGCGGGACCCCTATCTCTGGTGAAGCAACTACGTTCTGAGACGATGAAGAGAATATCGTGATTTCAACTGAAACCTTTCTTAGTGCTGGAGTTCTACCGTGGGATCTTTTCATTGAAAAGTGTTTGGGATTCCTGAGTATCTCTATGGTGTATGTTTTCCTTATCAATCTAGAATTGAGCTGAGTGCCTTCTTTTACTGTTGACAGCTTATCTCGCATGCTACCTTTAAACTTTCAACTACTCCTTCATTCTAGCATGGTCTTATGCTTTTAGAGCTCTAGAATTCCTTTTGGTGTTGCAAATCTGCCTTGCGCTTGATGAGGAAGATGTTCTTTTATTTCTCCAAGATTGCACTATAAGTGTGCACGAAGAAAACCAGTAAAGTCCTCCTAGAACTTATTTCGTACATCGCTGAGTCAAATGTTCTGAGCGTGGATAGGAACACATTAAGATTCATTTATTTATCAAGTATTTCCTCTACCATCTCATGAGATGCCTTCTGACTTATTCTTTATCCAATAGATGGTTTTTTGATACAAATCTATGGAATCTCCTTCTCTCTTTAAGTAAATCCGATGTGTTGTTCTTCTTCCAATAACCCTTTTCAAGATTGATTACTATGTTCCTTCATTGGTGTTGGGTATCTTTCTAAATTGCTCATGGATGAGTCTTAGAGGCATGTGAAGGATAACATATGGCCCACGTATTATGTTATGAGAACCTAGGGTAGGTATGGTGAACTCTTCTCTACAGAGCTTTGCCAACAAAGATGGTACTACTGGTGCTCTGTTCTAACAAAGTTCTTTACAATGTTCACATGCACTGGAGACCATCATGATTTTGAGCGCATCTTTCTGCAACCACATTTATGCTTCCTAGGATCGATGATGGACATTTCATTTCCAATTTTCCCTACTAGATATGTATGTGCAACAGTGCTGAGATTCATTTTATTTCCTTCTATAGGCTCTTCTTTCAAACAATCCTTAACTTTTTGTAACCGCGATATGCACATAAACTATATTTATTAATGCATTTTGCTTTTCAATGATTTTGCAATTTTGGGTGCAGAAGAGGTCCTTGTGAATTTCCATTCTGCAAAAAAAAACTCTCCCTTCACATGGACTAAATGCGCCAGGTGTGCAAGAGGAATCTCCATGAAGTTGTGTGTCTTCATCATAATTTGTGATTCTCATTCAAATTGTTGATCATAAAGACACGATTCTCTTTAAAGGAATTCAACCTCAAAACTTAAAATCAAGAAACCTTTCCAAAATTGGAATCTTGCGGGCCGAGGAACAACACTGCAAGGGACTTAGCCATATGATACCACTCAGAACATGAGGAACTTAAGAGACTAAACTAAGAGCCACTAAGACACGCGAAAATAGAAGGGGGAAAGCAGACAAAAGGCAAGGGGTCCTATTGGAAATGGGCGAGGTGTGAAAATGTGACAACATCTGGCAACCCCACGAGTGAAATGTTGAAAACATTTCAAGGATAAAAATTTAATCCGAACTCAAAATCTTTGGTTAATCAATATTACATCATCATGAAGAAAGAAAATGAACTCAAAAGGGGAGGACAATCATATATTGGTTCAAAACACCCTTACTCTTCAATTACATACATGTGTGCAAATGTATTAATTCCTGCTCAACAAGACCACTTAGAATCCCTAAGATCAATCATGACAAGTTATACATTCGTGTTGAGTCCAAAAGCATCCTGGACATTGCCTCGCTGCTAGCCAGGAGTCCATAGCCCCAACAAGGTTGTCACCATAATCCCATGGAGATTTCTCTACTTCTGATGAATTATTCTTTCAAACACCTATAGAGATGTCTGCATATCCCCAAAGCCAATCATTTGATCTTTTATCTCAAATTTTTTTCCTTTTCTCTTTTCTCTCTTTCTTTTGATATTTCATTTCTTTCCTTTTTCTTGGCTCGTGAGCAGTGAAGCCCACTATGGGTTAGGGAATTATAGTGGCGCTAAAGCAATATTTTAAAATTTCACAAGTCATGACCTCTCCCAAAGAATCTTCCATGACTCAGAGAAATTGATTAGGTGTGAAATATATAGCAATCTTAGAGTTTAAATGTCGAGACACAATATATGATTAACCTTCTAAGTTAAGTTCACATTTTGACCCATGATAAGCATAAGATAGACAACCTCAGCTCCTGAGGATCTTTATAAATAGTTATACAAGAAATGAAATAAACAAGACTTAGTGGAACCTTCAGATGAAGTTAAGGAAACACATAACGCCTTCTCACAAATGAGAACCCCTATCCTTCAGGCTGCCTGACAAAACCAAAAAAATTGAAACCAAAAATAAGGGAAAGAAAACCAAAACCACCTGAGCAAGAAAACTCAGGGGAAAAAAACCCTAAACTAACCCAGAAAAAATGAACTAGACTATGGGAAAGCCAAAATTCCACAAAGGGAAGAAAACCAATAGGAAAGAAACGATAGGGGAAACAAACCCAAAACCCCCTAAACTACAAAAGCAGACCGAATAGGAAACCAAAAAAGAAAAGAAAACCAAAAAGAAGAATGCAAGGGAAACCTAGACTAGCTATGCACAAGGCTTTTGGAAGGAAACCTAGGGTTGAAAATAATACTTGAGGAATTATCCATTGACGGGCAACAAGACTTCCTCTCCTATCAGAGCCTTCATCTTAAATGCGTTATCTCCCAGTATTTCAGAAATTTGATTAGGGCCCTTCCACAAATTGTCAAACTTATCGTGATCACTTCTCTTCTCATGGGATTTGTCCCAACGGAGAACCAAATATAAGATCCAAAACTCCTTTAGCTTAGCCATTCTGTCAAACCATCTCTTGACTACTCCCTGATGCTTTGCAAACTTTTCTAGTGCTTGATCTCTTCTCTCTTCTAAATGCAGTAATTGAGTCAGACGTGTCTGCACTCTATCTTCTCCTTCCATGTACTCTTGCATAAATTCTAATGTTGGGATCCTTAATTGAATTGGGAAGACTAGATCCTTCCCATAAACCAACTGATAGGGAGATGTCCCTATAGAGTTCTTAATTTTGATTCTATCCACCCAAAGGGCAAATCTTAATTGTGTGTGCCAATCTTTCAGATTCTTGTCTAGTAACTTTTTGATAGCACTCAGCAAATTCTTATTCGTTGATTCAGCCAATCCATTTCCTTGTGGATAGTAGTTTGATGAAAACTTTAATGTTATCCCATAGTCAAATGCCCAGTTAGAAAACTTCAAAGATGTAAACCTAGAACCATTGTCACACACCAAGGCATGTGGACATCCAAACCTAGTGATGATGTTTTCTTCAAGGAACTTGATGACCACTTCAGTCGTGCATTGTTTAAGGACTTGGGCCTCTGACCATCATGTGCAATAATCTGTAGAGGTTAGGATATACTTTTGTTGTCCTAAAGAACATGGATTAATAGTGCCAATAAAATCCAACCCCCATTTAGCAAAAGTTTTTACTTCAATAACAGGTTGTAATGGCATGGTAGGATTTCTTTCACACACAACAGCTACCTAACATGTGTAACAGGTCTTCACATGTTCATGTGCATCCTTGAAAAATGTAGGCCAATAATATCCTACCCTTGAGATTTGATGGGCTATAGCCAAACTGCTTCCATGACTTGTCCCATGCTCACTGTGGAAGTGCTCAATAATTTGACCTACTTCTTCCCTATTGACACATCTTAGATAGATTCCATCATGATTCTTTCTATATAGGACAGCTCCCTGAAGCATAAAATGTTGACTTTTCATTCTCAATGCTCTCTTTTGCACTAGATTTAGGTGTGAAGGGGACTTATGATTCAACAAGTAGTAGACAATGTCATCGTACCATTCATCTGGAGACACATCTTCTAACACATACACTTGTTGTACTAATTCAGGTCCATTCATGGTGATTGTTTGTGTCAGAGCTTTCCCATGGACCAGTTTCATTAGTTGTATTTCCATGTCGTATTCCTGAATGATGGCCATCCATTTTCCTCTTCTTTCTCCCAACTCATTCTACATTAACAAGGTTTTTACTGCGGCATCGGGAACTATTGCGTACACTTTGCTTCTCAAAATGTAATGTCTGAATTTCTTTATTACCTTCACCAATGCGTAGGCTTGTTTTTCAACATTTGGGTATCTCAATTCTACATCCTTCAATGGGGAACTCATGAATGGAATAGGATGCTCATCTTTCTCTTCTGATCTTTGAGTGAGGATAGTCGCACACGTGTGTTCTGAAGAAAAGGAATATATGTAAAATGGTTTGGTTTAATCTGGGTTGACCAAGACAGGAGCATCCATAATAGCCTATTTGATTTCTTCAAATGATCTTTTTGATGTTGGTGTCCAAAATATTTTTGCACCCTTCTTCAACATATCATTTAGAGGTTTGACTATCTCAGCAAATCTGGTGATGAACTTCCTGACAAAATTGATTTTTCCAAAGAATGACTTCAATTCTTTCTGGCTAGCTGGTAGGCCAATCTTGGAGATGGCTTCAATGCGTTCAAGGTCAATTGAGATTTCGTGTTTAGAGATCACATGACCCAATAGTTTTCCTTGGGTGACAATGAACATGCATTTCTTTGGATTTAATGATATCCCATATCTTCTACATCTTTGAAACATTCTTCGCAAATCATTTATGTGGTCTTCTCTACATATTGAAAACATAGTGAGATCATCCATGTATATAATGATGCATTTCCCAACCAAATATTTGAAGGCATAGTCCATGGCCCTTTGGAAGATGGCTCTAGCATTGATCAAACAGAAGGGCAATCTTCTATAAGAAAATGTGCCCCACTTTGTTGTAAATGCAATTTTCAATCTATCTTCTTCCTCCACCATTACTTGGTTATATCCAGAATAGCGATCTAAAAATGACATAATCTGAGACCCATTCACAACTTGTATTACTTCATCTAATGATGGCACCAGATAATTTTCTTTCTCTGAAGCTCCATTAAGATTTCAGAAATCCACACATAATCGTATTTCTCCATTTTTCTTTATAACAGGAACCAGGTTGGTGACCCATGTTGAGTGTCTAACTAGAAAGATAATCCTTGTCGAAAGTAGCTTCCTGACCTGTTGCTAGATCAATGGTTCCAACATCAAATTTATCAACCTTTGTCTCTTTCAGAAAGGCTTACTACCTAGATTGAACGAGATTGTATGTGTGATGAGGGATGTATCATATGTCTTCAAATTTTCATATCCCCATGCAATTACATTAGGAAATTCCTTTATCAAATTTAGGATGCTTTCTTTCTCCCCCAGAGTACAAACTTTCCTGATAAAAATATTTTTGACATCTTCCTCTGTTCCTACATTTACCTTTTCACATTCACCTCCATCGGATGTCTGGTACTTGAGGGCAATCAGTTTGTCAGAATCAAAGATTCTTTCCAACTCTATCATTCCTTTAAGAATGGTGTTTGTCTTTAAATTCATGATTTCATCGATTTCAAATTGTGCTTATTGTTGTTCTCCTTCATCGATGACTTGTGCTTCAAAGACCCTTGAACTTGTTAGAAAATCGAGGATATGCTTATCATCCTCAAATACCTGGAAATTCGTAACATTGTTAGGGACAGAGGGTAATGAAGTTAGTTCCACTGTAAATTTCATCACACACTCCATGGGAAATGGTTCTGATGAACTTGTAGATTGGGCCAATGAGTTTTCTACCAAATTATTTTCTCTACCTATCCTTTTAATGTTGAAAGTGTTGAAGCTTTCAATTAAGTCCCAAACTCTATTGCGGTAGCGACCCAACCTTTTTTCATGGCATGCATATTGTTTCCAAACTTTTCTGACCACTATATCTAAGTCTCCATGAGCATGCAAGATCTTGGCGCCCTTTTAGATAGCAAGTAGCAATCCAATAAGAAATGATTCATACTCAGCCACATTGTTTGTGCATGGGAACTACAATCTGTGTGCCACCAAATAAGTTTCTCCATTCGGACTAACCAGTTCAATGCCTGCTCCATTTCCCTTTTTTGAGTTAGATCCATCAAATGATAGTGTCCATGCTTGATCATGATTTTTTGTGTGAGAGGATTCAGATCCTGGTCCATCTATTTGTTCATCATGGTTTCCTTGGAAACTTTGATCCTTACCTCCTCCAACATGCGGGGAATTTTCAGCATTCAGAGAATTTTGAACATTGATGACCTCTCCAACATTTCTAATTATTGATGCTTGGGGAACCATCTTTGACACTTGGAAAATTGTGGCTTTACACATCGTGCATGAAACTTCTGAGTGGAAAACATTGTGAATCCTGCACCAATTGGGTAATAGCAGGTTTTGAATGAAAGCATCTTTGCCCAATTCAACTTCTTGTTTCACACTTCTTAGGACAAAGTTCTTAAAATTTTCAAACATTCCATCATTCAAAGTTGGCTTTGGATCATTATCAATAGGGGCTTTAGTGAACTTGGGGATCATGTCCGGACATCCACCTTGATTATAACCTTGCAACATCAAAATTTCTCCAGTTTTGGGCACATGTGATCCCAAAGTTGTTTCCATGAATAAAACCTCAGTCTCCACCGTATTTGGTTATTAGTAGTCGGAGCCTAGGTGTACTTTCTATCCTAATCTGATTTGGGATTCCTGTCCATGGTAGCCACATATGAGAAAATTTAGTAGCTATGTATCCATTCAATTTCCTTGCCCAATCTCTACTTAAAAGAATACCATATCCTTCAGGAATGTCTACGACAGATATATCGATGCAACTTTGGATTCATGGATCTAAAGCAAGTTGCATATGAATGTTATTCAATTCTCCCACCACTGGGACTTCGGTTTTATCTAGCTATGTCACTTTATTATCTATCTATAGTGGGATCAATCCCAATTTTCTACATATTTCCAAGGGCATTACATTACTAGATGCACCAGAATCTATCAAGCAATTATGTAACATTTTCCCAAATATTTGAACTGACATGAGGAACGGGGCAGGCTCTTCTTTTCCTTGATAGAAAATTATAGGATTTTGTTCTCATGGATTAAATCCTCCATTCTTTGTACTATGTGAAGTATCATCTCTGTTCTAATTCATCCTTTGTTCTTTTTGAGCATCTATATTTCCATTTACATCTTTTCCCTTAGCTGCACCGTCACTTCATGATATGATTCCATCTGACATGACCCTTCGGTCATCAAGAAAATTTTGTACCATTCCAATGAAGCTCGAAGGAGTTTGGTGTACATCAGATGCATTTGGTAGTACATCTTCAACAACATTGGTATTCTATGCAAAACTAGATTGAGGGTGATTGGGGTTGGTCCTAGGTGGATGTGACACACCTTGGGAAATGTTCCTAGGGATGAAATCATTCAGACTTCCCAATAAGGTTTCTTTAACTTCTGGTATTTTCATCAATTCATATAATAGTAGACTAACTTTGATCTTCTTGAATTCTTCTAGCACGAAAGAGCTCGGCCTCTTGAATTCCTCTCTGGGAGGATTTTCTTTATTTCTCATTTCTCTAGGATGAGTAGCAGATTGTGTAATAAGATGTCCTCTTTCATTTCATGGAGCATTTGTGATGACATTATTTTTCCATTAGTACACTTAGTGAAAAACATTGATAGAGATCACTGGAAGACTAAAGCATTACCACCAGACTACAAGCATCATCGGCAGATTACAAGCATTACCGACAAATAGCTAGCATACCTGACAGAATACAAAGGTCACAAGAAAAATTCTAAGTATAGAATCGACAAGCATCACTGGAAACCACAAGCATCACTGGCGACACAATTTTGAGAACTAACTTGACACGAACAGAAAAGGCACACCCGACGAAAAGTTCAAGAAAGGAACACCGACGACCAAGAAAACCGACTGTCAGAACCAACAGTTAGTTAAAGAACCCGCTAATTGTGGATCTGATTTTTACATGACGGATAAAGCAATTTAATTCTATTTATAGAGTTTTTATTTGTTTTAAATCATAACTTGAGGGTCAAGAAAGCTTTATGTAAATGTTTTAATGCATCCTAATGGATCTAAAACATATCTAACTAAAGATCAAGGTCAAGTTGTAAACCTTGGATCTAGAGTTAACTTGCAATGCATGAATCAAGAACTGAGCCTAATTTAGTATAAATAGATTTTCAAACTCAATTGTGAGTACATGAATTCATTTTTGTTGATAGCCACCAAGAGCATCTAAGGAGTAGAAGGCAGAATTCATGCAAAGGTTAGAAACATAATACATCAGTTATCAAGAACACACAGAGGCTACCGATAAGCAGATAAAGGTATTATTCAATCATGGAAGGATAATTACTAATATGTATGAAGCTTTATAGGATCTATTATCAGCAATTAAATATTGCATATATCATCATATCAAATACTTATGTAGTTGCATTCTAACAAGTGCATCACATCTAAAATCCTTTTGCAGAAGGTGGACTTAACCATTCTTTCCAAATCTCTTAACATAGTGCACACTTAATAGTGTTGCTAAAGCTTTAAATGAAGTAGATCTTAACAGGTCTCCACTGTAATACTCCTAACAGGGTAGGTCATCATAAGTGACCAAATTGTAAGCCTTAATTGGCCCCTTCTTATCTGCAGATAGTGAAGTCTTGAGGGTAACAATCCCCACCGTAGTTTTTACTTCCTAACAGGAGTTTTCTGTGATATCATATCTTGTGTCATGTGTTATCTATTTTCATGAATGTTTCTATTATGGTTACATACTAAAGAATTTATGATATGATTGCATATGCATAAAGAAAGATGAACAGTTAGATAAGCTAATTTACAAACTGATGATTAAGGGTTAATGGGCTAACCAAGAAAATTTTTAGAGGTACTGATTCACCCCTCCCCTCTCAGTACATCATCTCAATATAATTCCAACAATTAGTATCAGAGCTAAGTCTCTCTCTTGAAAATATTAAAGACTTGAGAGAAAAGATTAGAGCAATGGACAAGTTCAGACTGGACATGACTATTGAGAATGAGCAGTTACAGATGAAAATAAACTATGAGTAGTATAATGAGGCAAAAATAAAGCTAAGACAACTTCTTGATGGAAGAAAGATTATGGAAACCAGGCTGAATGAGAAAGACTACAAAGAAATGGAAATACAAGAGTACTTTGAAACAATAGAATCATCATTGAGCAAAGCTTCAGACGCATCAGTTGAAGAAATTACAAGTATGCAGGAGATCAATCCACATCTAACACATCAAATCAAGATGCTGCAAATTGGTCAAGAAAATCAAATGGTAAAAATGATTGATGTCATGAATGATGCAAGAAAAGATGAAAATGAAAGAACACTAGCCATTGATGATAGAAGGAAAATTACAAAGAAAATATAAGAGAAACAATTAGAAATTCAAAGACTCACTAAGCATCACCATGAAGTTACCAACCAGATTATTCGTATGAGTCAAGAAGCAAAAATATTAAAGATTAATCATCCATCCTTCTATTTCTATCCTCAACCTTTTTAATCAATACATATCATAGGTGAGCTAAGAGAAGAGAACAAGAAATTGAAGCATGAAATCAAAGTCCAGAATCAACACAACGAATTGATTAAAAAGGCTGAGGATAGAAATAGAAAGATGGATGATTTTCTTGATGGACAAAGAGGAGTCAATAAATATACAGGATTAGGGTACAATGAGAATGGTGAATCCTCAAATCAACCAGATCAGATGAATGCTTTCACAACCCCAAGATCCAAGAAACTGTCATGCAATCACTGTGGAAAACCAAGCCACACCTCAAACATCTACAGAAGCAAAATGAAAGGTATTTCTCAAGCACAATCTACTTTTATTGGTAATTGTTAGAAATGTCAAAAGAAAGGAATCAAGGCACATGAGTGCAGATCCAAAGTGATAAATCCAAAGAGAAAAAACTATATGGACAAGTACTGTCCTACATGCAAGATGAATGGGCATACACATAAGGAATGCTGGAAAAAGAATAACAAGGCATGGACTCCAAAGGAGAATGATAAAAGATACAAACCAGAAAGAGTAGGTAACTCATATGTTTGGGACTATAACACATGGGTAAATTGCACAACATGTGGAAGGTATGGTCATATTGCTGCCAACTATATGAGAAAGTGGACCAGAAGGCCAAGAGGATGGTCCAATATAGGTATGGCATGTTTACATTGTCATAAGGTTGGACATGTGATAAAAGATTGCAAAGATCGAGTGACAGACACAAATACACATCCCAATGGAAATATCATTGATGACATCAAAAGAATGAGAAACAAGATGTGGGTAAAAGACACAAACACTGAAGGTGCTAGAACAAGAAACACAAATGGTGACACCCCATCCACTGGATCCGGTGACATCACTACATCTAACTAGATTGCACAAGTATGGAACTGCATTATGACAAGTTTTACTATGCATCGGTTCCATTATACATAGTTCATATTGTAATATAGGCATGAATAAAGATGCAATATATTGTTACTTGTTAATCTATTGAAAAGCAACCATCGGCTATTGGGCACAATATGCTTCGGTGAACACACATAGAAAAATTTAGCATTACTTACAGGAATGTATCAGTCATTGCACAAGCTAAGTGTAAACTAACAGATATCGGTGAATATTGAATCAACAAAAGCTGTCTTCGCAACCTCACCGATAATAATTGGTGAAGTCTCCAAAAGTGCTAGCAACCCCGATGCTTTGCATAGACACTGACGATTTTATGAATGTCTTTACCAACAAAAGCAGTCTTCATAAACCGACGAGTTGGTAAGCATTTATGAAAACTTAGGGCACAAAAAGGTATAAAAGCCCGACGGGTAAGCTCATTTTCCCACCCATGATTTTTGAGTAGACTAGAGTGATTTGAGAGTAGATTGGAAAGCGACCCAGTAGAAGTCAAACATGAAGCATTCAGATTCACAGGCAATCATACAGAATTGGTAAGTTAATACACTCACCAATAGCACTGTCTTTATTTTGTGAAAAGCCCTAAATTGGAAATACGATGGCATCGACCTCTACGGTAGAGAAAATTAAGGATGACAAGAAGAAACCCTTTAGACTTGTCAATAGAGGAGTGTGTGCTGAACCTAAGTATAAATTACACCCTGAAATAGCTTCTCAACCAGATGATTCCGGAGCATTCTCCTAAATCCCACCTAGGGTTTTGGTAGTAGAGGACGTAAGGTCCTACATTCACTGCAAGATCTCAGAGATAGGAGATCTAGACCTTGTTAATGCCTATGCGGCACTTTGTGATGATGTTGGAAATCTCAAAGAAGAGCATAAACACTTGGAAGTAAAGGGACTCACAAATGCACTGTATTTTCCTAGGGTTTTCAAGATAGAATGGATTAAGATAGTTCTTAGCAAAGTTCACGACAAGGCTCTATGGATAAACAAGCCAAAAGCTATAACAAAGGATGTTATACATGTGGTTACTGGTTATCCTACAACCGATAAGCCGCAGGCTCACAAACACTCATCTCTGGTAGAAGTTGAAAGACTAACTAGTGCAAAATCAAATAAAAGGGCACTGAAGGTCAACACTATTATTAACGTAGAGCTAAAGTTTGGAGCATGTGTCATTGGATACAAAATATTCCAAGAAAGTAGAATGAACAACATATCTAGTATTTCTATGAGCACAGCGTACAAGATTATCAAACATTGGAAGAAGATGGATCTTGTAGAGATCTTATTACATCAATTTGA
This sequence comes from Thuja plicata, assembly GCA_018584345.1. NCBI lineage: Eukaryota > Viridiplantae > Streptophyta > Pinopsida > Cupressales > Cupressaceae > Thuja > Thuja plicata. The sequence goes on along the minus strand of MU223928.1, from coordinate 1,732,165 downwards.
GGAGAACATGTGCACAATAAGGTCTTCAAGGACAAACACATGTAGGTTTGGTTCCCTCATAATGTGTATATTCTTTTATTTTGAAGAATACTTTCCTTCCATAGGAAAATTTGCATGGGACACAAGTAGACCCATTACCATTCAGATCAGTGGATTCATAGAATCACTTGGTACAGATTTTGACAATGTAATGCATGAATATTTCAAAACCATTAAGAAAATACTACAAGCAAGAACTAGAATTCCTGAGAGTCTGATACAGGAACACCAAGAAGAGATATGTTTTATGGTGGATACAGATTTCACTTACATACAAGCAGTAGTTCCAAGGAAATCATGGCTTTCAAAGTTGGATTATGAAATCAAAATAGGATTAGCAAATGAATACATCAAGGCATTGTTAAATGAACCCATAGACAAAAAGCAATTGAGATTTGGTACCTATGAGGAAGCCAAACTGAAGATTAAGACAAATCTTGTTGTCAAGAAGGTTGTAAAGTAGTCAAAGAGAATGGTAAATAATTTGAAAAAGAACTTGAAAATATCTTCTAAAGGAGAACAAGAAGAAGAAGGTGAAGAGGAACAAAAGGGTAAGGAGGAACTCACCGAGGAATAGCTTCCCATCGGTGATATAGCAAAGTAACAAGAATCAGAGGAAGAGAAGTCTCATTCACCACCTCCTCCTCCACCAAAGAAATCTAGAATAAGGAGCCAAACAACATAGGATGCAATTCCTTCTCCCATGGTAAAAGGGAAGGTGTACAAGAGGAAACCTGCACCTAAAAAGGAAAAACAACCAGCTAGGGCACCTGCCAAAAGGAGGAAATATGTTCAGAATGATGAGGACTTAGAGGAATCAGCTATGGATGAACCTGACATTGTAAAACTTGCAAAGGAAAAAGCAAAGGTTTCAACACCAACTGAAGACATTGATGACATATGTAAGTCTATTTCTGAAGCTAGATTTTTTAGACATCCTAAAACTAGGAAATGGTTCCAATGGGATATAGTAGAACAGAATAAAATTAAAGATGCACTTATTGCTAAGATGTGCAAACACTATTATGTCCCAGTACACTTCACTACACATGATGTTCCACAAGAACTATTAGATAAAATATCTTCTAGATTAATGATGTACTCCATGAGGAGAAGAGGATAAGAGAAAGAGTACTGGTCTCTCTTATGCCTCTTGAATCAACAAGAGAGGAAATCAAAGAAGTCATGGAGAAATATGCAAAAAGCTTCTCACCCTAGTTGAGAGCTTATAAATTTATAAAAGAACAACTTATAGAGCTAGAAGAAGACACTCATAAAACATGGAGTGAGATACTCAATCCTGATGAGGGAAGAAGTCTTGAAAAGGAACCTATCAAAAAAATAGGTAACTCAACAGTTGAGTTAGATATTGAAGAGGTATAGATCACAAGCCAAAAACAAACTAATTTTATAGATGAGGACTGGTCAAAAGATGGTAAAGATGATCAAGTACCAGCAAGCCCCATCTACATAAACTTGGAGGATGAAGAAGTTACCAAAGAAGAACTGTCAATAAAAGGTAACTTAGATGTTGATATAAATGATGATTCATGGTTAGACAACATTGTCGATACCATTACAGGAAAAGACCCTGCAGCAAAGGTTCAAAAAGATGAAGAGATTAATGTTGCAGAGGGTAAGACCGATGGACAAGACATAGCTATTGACACTGCAATAGTCAATACACCAACAAATATGAATATATTAATAGATTCTATTGATATACAGTCAAGTGAAGATAAATCATCTAAGAAAGATGATGATATACCCAAGGATATGGGTACCAATGAAAGCAAAGGTGCATCCAAAACTCCCAAGGATATAGATACTAAAATGAAGGATGCAACCGATGATCAAAAAAATGTAGCAAAAGATCAAAACAAAGAGACAAATGACAAAATTGATGATACATTGAAAGAATTTGAGGAAAAAGAGAAAAGTGAAGGATTCATGCAAGATGAAGGGACAAAACTCAAAGAAAACATATATTTTGATACACCCAAGGCACATGAGGAGACGTCTTCACCAAACCGGTAGGTGGACTCAGAATAGATACACAAGGATGCCTCATCTTCTCGACACTCACCCACCAAGTCAACCCAATCTCATGATTTACAAATGGTGGTACATCAATCTACCACCTAGCCAAAGAAGAAGAAGAAGAAGAAAATAGTAAAGAAGAATATATTGGCTGTGACACTAGATGAGATCATTGAAGTTCCAAATTGGGATATTACCACTTTGGACAGTGACAAACTTCAAGAGTTTGGAGTGCTATGTCAGAGAAAAGCCATACAAAAGAAGATGATGCAATAACATAGGGAAAACATGGCACTTGATAAAGCAAAAGAGATACTCCAACAACTTGTTCCTAAAGTGAAACTAGAAGAAAATACTTTTGTAAAGGAACAAATTTTTGTTCTTACCGACGCCATCACAGAGCAAGGTATAGATGCGGAACAAGAAATGGAAGAGCAAGAAGAAAATAAATATCAATTCAAGTTAATTGATAAAATCAGCCAAGAAGTGGCATTGAACAAGGTAAAGCTCTCAGAACTCACTGAAGAATTAGAGCCAATGATTGCTAAAGCAATAACCTTAGTTCAAAAGATGTGCACACTAGAGAAATTTGCAAAAGAGAATAGTGACAAACTAGTAGAGATAGATTCAAATGTCACCAAAAGTGCACAAATCCTAACCTCTCATGCTGATAGCATAAAGTTACATCATGACACAGTCTTAGAGGCATCTAAGCTAAGGAAAGAAATATGGGATGCTGAAACACAATTTAGAGGTGAGATTACTGAACTTCAAGCACATATTCTACCAAATCTTACTATTTTGCAGCAACATATTTCTGATGCTAGAAATCTGATAGCAACCCCTGAGATGTTTGTAGTAGACATCATCTATGACATACATGTATAGATTTCACTAGAGCACATGGCTCTAGAAATGCTGAAGGAAAAGTGGGAAAAGATGATGGAGGAAATCAAGTCCTCACATTCCCACCTTTTTGAAAAGCTATAAGTACCTTTTCCTTTAGAATCAAAAAAGGAGGAAAGCACATGTATATAGTTATGTACAATATATATATATATATCAAAAAAAAGAGAAAATAAAAATACATAAGGATATGTATATATACTTACACTTACCGGCATATACATAGGGGGAGTCATTCAAATGACTAAGGAAGAAGTACACACAGGTGTACATACTAATACACTCAGTATGTTACACATATCATATTTTTGATACTAATGTCAAAGTGGGAAATTGATGACATTATTTTTCCATTAGTACACTTAGTGAAAAACATTGACAGAGATCACCGGAAGACTAAAGCATTATCACCAGACTACAAGCATCACTGGTAGATTACAAGCATTACCGGAAAACAGCTAGCATACCTGACAAAATACAAAGGTCACAAGAAAAATTCTAAGTATAGAATCGACAAGCATCACCGGTGGCAAACAAGCATCACCGGCGACACAATTTTGAGAACTAACCTAATAGGAATAGAAAAGGCATACCTGATGACAAGTTCAAGAAAGAAACACCGGCGACCAAGAAAACTGACTGTTAGAACTGACAGTCAATTAAAGAACCCACAAATTGTGGATCTAATTTTTACATGATGGATCAAGCAATTTAATTCTATTTATAGAGTTTTTATTTGTTTTAAATCATAACTTGAGGGTCAAGCAAGATTTATGTAAATGTTTTAATGCATCCTAACGGATCTAAAACATATCTAACTAAAGATCAAGGTCAAGTTGTAAACCTTGGATCTAGAGCTAACTTGCGATGCATGAATCAAGAACTGAGCCTAATTTAGTATAAATAGATGTTCAAACTCAATTGTGAGTACATGAATTCATTGTTGTTGATAGCCGCCAAGAGCATCTAAGGAGCAGAAGGAAAAATTCATGCAAAGGTAAGAAACAAAATACATTAGCTATCAAGAACACACAGAGGCTACCGATAAGTAGATGAAGGTATTATTCAATCATGGAAGGATGATTACTAATATGTATGAAGCTTTATAGTATCTTTTATCAGCAATTAAAGATTGCATATATCATCAGATCAAAGACTTATGTAGTTGCATTCTAACAAGTGCATCACATCTAAAATCCTTTTGTAGAAGGTGGGCTTAACCGTTCTTTCCAAATCTCTTAACATAGTGCACACTTAACAGTGTTGCTGAAGCTTCAAATGAAGTAGATCTTAACAGGTCTCCACTGTAATACTCCTAATAGGGTAGGTCATCAGAAGTGAAAATTGTAAGCCTTAACTGGCCCCTTCTTATCTACAGATAGTGAAGTCTTGTGGGTAACAATCCCCACCATAGTTTTTACTTCCTAACAGGAGTTTTCTGTGATATCATATCTTGTGTCATGTGTTATCTATTTTCATGACTATTTCTATTATGGTTACATACTAAAGAATTTATGATATGATTGCATATGCATAAAGAAAGATGAATAGTTAGATAAGATAATTTGCAAACTGATGATTAAGGTTTAATGGGCTAACCAAGAAAAGTTTTAGAGGTATTGATTCACCCCTCCCCTCTCAGTACATCATCTCAATATAATTCCAACAATTTGTTGCTGTCAGTTGCCTTCTTTCACCTTGTGAACTAGCCGATGGTTGATATTCTGGTGAGTCTCTTAGAGGACTTAGTACATTATTCACACCGGGGTGCGGAGGTGTGGAAAAATTATTCAGAGGAGTTGATATTGTCATAGGTTCATGATTTCTAGAATTCCTCTGATACATTTTAAGAGCTGTATTTCCAGAAGTTTGTTGAAATGCCTGAGCTTCACTTACTCCCTCCACCAGGACACTGTTGTATAATGGAGGGAAGGAAAACCCATCCCTATACAATGGTTCATTTGGGGATGCATGTGGAGACTGATTTCTTGATGGAACTTGGTACATGGGCGCCTCCACAGGACTATTGGATGATGCCAGTGAGAATCTCTAATTATCCTGCACTAGCATGTAATCTTGCATGTCAGGCGGAGGAAATGTGAAATCATCAAAGCCTAGAACTTGGTCGTACCTTAGTGAAGGGACCAATTCATACCTCGTAGGTGGAGGATTTTTAGGTGCAGTAGTTTTTTTTACTTCTCCTTTGAAAATGTTGGCAGCCCTCTGAAATTCTTGGCATTGTAACTCAAAATGATTATTTGTCTCATGCAATCGACACCATCTAGACAACGCTGCTTCGGCTAGGAAAACCTTATCTTCCGGTTAGCTTTTAGTAGCTGGTGGATTGTCTAATGGTGAGGGTACACCACCATTATTTGGATTTGTTTTCCATGATCTTCTTTGGTGTCCTTGGTTGTTATTATGATACTCAAAATTGTTCTCTTGATAATTTTGATTACTATTTCGATATCCAGAATGATTATCATGGTATCCCTGATTACATCCTTGATAATTCTCTTGGTGAGTGGGAGGGTTCCCTTGATATCCTTGGTTGTTACCTTGACGTGACTGGTAATTTATTTGTTGATTCTGCAATTGATTATTTTGATTCCTAAGGTTGGTGACCTCAGTGGACAACTTCTTTACTTGCTCTATTAGATCCCTCATCTCTTCTCTTTCTTCTTGAGTCCTTGTTGTAGTTGTCATATTCTAGAGATATACAGGTTGTGTTGGCATTGCCTAAGACATAGGTACCCCTGGATGTGGTACTAACTGATTGGAAGGAACAGGAACATGATTAAGAGCAGGCATATGGTTCATCGTTCCTTGATTCAAAGCATTAGTATTTCCAAAGAAATTTGGCGCTCCAGTAGCATTTTCTAGTGACTATAAACTTACCCTCTTAGCCTCTGCATAAGCTTGAATCAAACTAGTAGGAGGTGGATGAGTCTTCTGGACAAACATGGAAGTGAAGCAATCCAGGGCTGCATAGTAAATAGGTCATGTTGCATCGTCACCCATGCAATAGGGATCATGCAATCTTGAATAGGCCCTTTGGAACCTATTGTTGAACGCACCAATTGACTCACATTCGTTCCTTCTTATCTCAATGTATTGCCTATGCAACTCCACTGGAGTGATTGGCAGTCTAAACTTCCTGAGGAAAGCATCCTTCAATTCTTGCCAAGTTGAGATTGAAATTGGAGGTAGATTGATGTACCAATAAAATGTTTCCTCCCCCAGTGAGTAGGGCAATAGCCTACAAGCAACATCCTCTTCTTGAACATTTCTATTTTGAAGAGCATCTTCAAAAATCTTAATGTGCTCATCAGTAGTGCGGTTGACATCATTAACAAAGAACTTATAATAGAAATGCTCTAGATTCTTTGGCATATTATGATAAGAGGCAAATTTTGCAAGAGGCGATGCATTTTGGGGATGCCATTGTTGTTGTGCCATGGTTTGAACGGCTATAGGACCAACTACTTGTATGGGTATCTAAACTATTATTTGTTGAATTTGTGTAGTTCCTTCTTGATTTAATCCTTGTTGCACTTGATCAATTTCTTGCACTTGACATTGTGGAGGTGGAGTTTGAAATAACCTCGTGAGATCAGCTACACTTGGTGAGTTTTGGCTTGTAGATGCTTCTTTCTTGCCTCACCTAGGCTTTGGATCAAACTTTAATTCTTGTAATTCTTTTTCTCCCGGAGTGGATCTTAAAATTCTTTGATGTACCTCATGCAAAAATGAGTTAATGCACTCCAGTATGTTAAATCTCCTTAGTTCCTTGTGACGAGCGCTGGGAATTGAATGATTAATGCTCTTTGAATAGTTGCTTCGATCCTTTGAGATCCTTTGCAATTTGGCTAAAGGATAGGTACAATTTCCCTATGTGGAAGTACCATCCTGATTCATGATGCATAGTCTTTTAACACTTATGTGAGGCCCTCCTTCTAGCACCAGTTTTTGTTGATGTGTGTTTTATGACCCACCAAACACTAGAACAAAACACCAAAGTATCTTATCCTCTCTTGATCAAAGTTTTGTATATGCTAAGATTGTGAGAAGATCATATAGGTCACTCCAAGGTTCCTTTCATGTTAGGTCTTGACCATGGATAAGCTCAGTGGTAAATGTGATTTTTTGAATATCACAAGGGGCCTTACATTTTTGGTCTTGAAAGATTTGCAATGAAACACTTTTTGGAATTTTCAGAATTTGTGGAAAGCAAAAGGAAGTAGGGTTTAGAAGTTTTAACATATTCCTAAGGGAAATGATAGCAATGGTCAATACTTCAGTGGACAAATTCCCAATAACCAAGTTTCACTTTGCCAAGTTATACTAAAACTATACAAGAACTGGTGCAATCTTCAAGGTTTATATGGACGATTTTCATACCACCACGGACACCATCATGAAGAACAATGTACGCAAATGACAAAAGTTAAGAATATGCATGAATGAGGTTCAGGCTAACTTTGCACAATGATTTACAATCAGTAAAACGTCAAAAGTATGAACCAAAGGAACTCATAAAAACACCATCATATTTATCATTGCAATCACAACACTTCATCTAACTTTATCCGACTGATCTAAACTAAATGAGGGAATTATGAAACCAAGAAAGCACTAAAACACATCAAGTATTCACCATGAAACCAACAATGAAAACTTTATTGTCTTAGTAGCTCTTTAGCAACAATCTCAAAATTCACTCCCTTTACAAATGAGAAATGAGGCCCTTATATAGGTCCACAATTACAATGGGTGGCCCAGATCAAACAATAACTGATGGCCCAGATTTTTCCACCTTAGCCCTAATTAGGGTTGAGTCAAGGAAGAAGGAATCTACATTAATGCAAAAGGAATCCACCATCATAGTGGGAAATAAGTACCCATTATGTGTGCATGCTCAGAAGGAGAGTGGGGTGTAATAAATGACCATTAATCGGGCCCACTATACATTAAATGCATTTCTATCATGGAATCTACCTTTCACCACTCTGCCTGAATTCCTAGAATCTTCCCAATACTACTTCTAACTCATCTATACTGACGCTTGGTGTTGATTCCTACTTGAATTCCAAAGCTACTATAGCTCGTTCAACTTTCCTCAAGCTATCCTCCCATTCTGGAAAAAAATCTTGAGCAGTGTGCATATCATTCGAGAAGGTGGAGAAGTTCTTGAAATCATCCCTGGTGAAGAAGTTCAATCTAAATAAATCCTCCAATTTAATCTTCAAGTTTTCTATAGTTATCTCCTTTTCATACAACCTTTTTTATACCAATGATGCGACAGTGTTCGAGATTTCTTGCTTGATGCTCTCATCTATTCCCTTCAATCAAGAATATTCCTCAATAAAATGCCCAAACATTTCCTTGGCCATGAGCACAGCTCCATACCATCAGGTGAAATCACATACTTCTCCCTCTTTAACAATCTCATGGTCAACTAGCACCTGCCTGGGCATCTCCATCAACCCCTGTAATTTTGTGATCATCTCATCCTGATAGATATGCTCATCCTCCCATGATTCCTCCATGTACTGAATCTAGGAAAGGATGGCCAATGCCCTGTTGTAGACTCGCAGTAAGTCCTCAGCATTCTTGTGGGCTTCATTTGTGATGCCCTCGATCCAAGCCTCTACCCCTTGAGAATTTCTCCTGATCCTATCTATACTCTCTACCACCTGAGTTGGAACAACCAGCAAAGGGACAAAAGATGGACCTTCCTTCCTTACTGGATGAGGTAGACTTCTAATGTAGTCACATAATGCTCTAATCTCTCCTTTCTGCCTTTGATACTTCTCTTATAATCTCCTCATCTTATTCTTGACCGCATGTGTAGAATCATCAAGCTCCTCCAATACCTACTCGTAGGAGGCATGACCTAAGTCAAACTCAGCCACATTATACTCATTCAAAGTGATTTGATCCTTTTTCTTTGTCCATGGCCGGTGTTGCAAGTTGAAGGGTTCTGGACCCAGACTCATCTCGTACAATCTTTGCAAAACTCTTAGCCTTTCCCTTCTCATGTGATTGGTTGACCCTATTCATAATTTCCTACAATTTGAAAGCTGGGTCAACATCCTTTTCCTAAATTCTTTGGAGCCTCTACCTCACCCATTCTGGAATGGTGGATCCTTGATTCTTCTAAACTATCATCTACTTCTGTTCCTATATCACCCTTGTATCAATTTCTTCAACTCCAAGACTTTCTGTCATCACCTCTGGGGCTAGTGTCTCTATCATGGGAATCTCATCTTTAGTCATGGGAATCTCTTCCTCTATTATCCTTCTAAAGAAAACACCAAGACTTTCCTCAGTGGTAACATCTTGTTCCTTACTTTTTTCTGGTGCAAGCCTCTCATTGGCGTTAATGCTCAATCTATCTTGAACTAACCTCGTCACACGTTGCTCTCCTTGCTCAGCCCTCCTTCTACTTGATTCTACATCTTGCCTTGAAAAGGTACCTATCTCCTGCACACTTGGAGTCTGGCTGGGTGAGGATGGAATCTCCTCAACTCTTGGTCTCTTCTATTGTGGCTCTTTAATATGGATATCTAACCTTCTCTTTGTGTGTGTTTCCTAAGCAATATTCCTTTCTTTTCTGTGCTCTACACTCCCTGAGAAAACTTCTCCTTCTTCAATCCTTTCTCTTGATGCTTTCTTTGGTCTTACATCCCATAGTGGTTGATACTCTAATAATTTGTAAGTCTAGTCCTCCTTTGGTATATACATTCTACCAAGTTGGTGCTTAATCCACCACCTTGTGAAGTCCAGGACTGGTTTTGCCAAAACATCAAGATCTGGACTCTCCTTTCTTTGCCAATCATATGGACAAGTAACCCTTTCCTTTTCTAGATTATACACTTTCTGAATCACATTTGGATCTTCCTTCATTTGATCAGGCACGTGAAAGATTTTTCAAGTTCTGATGATGTTCAGGGGTAATCTAGAGCGCATCCTTTTCTTAGTCTCATTTTCATCTGCAGCATTGGCCCAAAAATCTTCAAGGTGTGTTCTATGTTGATACCTTGCTCCTGCCATTGACTTCATTTTGTTATAAGGATAAAAATTCATCCTTCTTAAGTAGAATGGTAGATGGAAGAAATATAACTCATCCTGGGATCTCTCAGTTGCCTTTAGAAAAGGGCACATTTTAGCTTTATCTTCTCCTATGGAAATCGAGAAATTCAATCCCAACTTCTTGTTTCCTTTCTGAATCTTGTCGTACACTGTCAATTGTTGAGTAAGCTCCAAGAGAACCATCTTTTCCATAGGATATCTTGGTAGCTTGTAATATTGTGCCAAAAATCCTTGCACTCAGAAGTAGGAGAAGGTGGGAAACTAAATAAACCAGGCTTTGTATTCCTGCACTACCTTCATTACTCCTTTAGACAATCTCATGTGCAATTTCTTCTGCAAGCTTCTCACAATTTGCATTGCGAAGGCACCATTGACCCGAACATAATCATCTATGGCCTATAAATGCAACTAAGGGTAACACTCATGAACTTTCAGCCGTGAAGTGCCAATTCTGATTGCTTCCTTACATCTCAATCCTTCATATCTTGTATTCCGTGCCAACATGTATATGACATAGGAACTCATATAAAACTTTTGCGACTGCTCCAGGTTCGCTAGCTATTCACTGAGGTTGTCATTGATCATTCCAGCCCAGTCCATGTGATTGTGCTCTTCAACCACTTGCTTGACAAAGTACCACATCCATGACTCGAACAGATAGGAGTGCGGCATGCCAAAGATTCTACTCAGCAACATGATCAAGTCATTGTATTCCCTGTGGAAATCCAACCAAAACAACTCCTTTGGTAATTTTGAATGGTGGGATTTATTCTTTCTCAACCACTTGTCATTTATGACATTTTCACAATATTGAATTCCTGTAGAAAAAACTCTATGTGCCTGCTCCTTTGTCTTTAACACCAATTTCCTAGATGAAGGGATTCCAAATGCCTCAGTGATTACGGGTGGAGAAAGGTCTACAATGATGTTTCTATTAGAATCTTTGATTGTTCTATCTCCTGAATTGAAGTGCCTAGCACACTCCATAATCAGCTCAAAATGCAGAAAAGCAGGAGCAAAGCCAGCTGCAGCCACAATTCCACTGTTCACAATTTGGGTGGCCAAATTGGTCAGTTGATGATCTTTATACCCAAACATTCTTCTCTGAAACTCTGTCATGTCTAGGCCTTTGAGATTAGTATCTCCAATCTCTACCGACTTCGAAACAATCTTAGATTCTGGGAAAAAACCCCTTTGTTCATTCTTTATCAAATGTTTCCTCGTCATGCTCGTTCCTCTTAGCTCTGCCATTCCTACAAAACAAAAATCAAAACAAACATAATAATTTGTGCTGGAGAAAGAAAAAGAAGACCAAATTCCTAAGAAGGAGGAAATTCTTAAAATCTCACAAATTCTTCATCTTTTCTTTCAGAGGTCAAATCTCTCTCTTCTTCATGAAATCATGTTTCTCCACCAACTTACTGGGAAAATTCCTCTAAAACTTTTGATCTTGAACTCTTCACGTCTTTCAAAAATAATGAATTTCCTTCTATTTGGAAATTTTCTCTCTCCTCAAAAATCCTGCTCAACTTTCGAGGAAAACTTCACTCGAATCCTCTTGATTCCTCAAAATCTCTCATCAACCTGTTTTCTCAAACTTTGTGTGATGACAAAATGAGAGAGAGTCTTCATATATAGATTAAAACCCTGAAAAGTTGCTTTAAAAGCCAGGAGCTAATTTTAGGAAACTACTAATTTAGGCGAACATTCTTTCCTATAAGCGCCACTTGTCACTGCTTTTCTCCAATTTTTTTAAAAAAAAACTTCCAATCTGAGTGCTTTACTTTATGATGAAGTTTCCATATTATCCATCCTCTTGTTTTTCTGATTTTAAATATTGAAAAAGAATAAATTTCAATATTTAATCTTTTAATATCAATTCAAAAAAAGCGATTTAATTCCACTTTACCATTCCAAATTTTTTAATTAACATGTCACTTTTTTATTAATAATTAAATATAGATAAAAATCAATATTTAATAAACAACTTCTCCTCTTTGTTGCTTTTTTTAACTTTTTGAGGATTTTTTGATTAAATATTAAATAAGAATTTGATATTTAATTAATATTTAAATTTAAATTTAAAAAAAAAAACTCTTTTTTCCAATTTCCAGCTTTTCTAAAATCTTCAATTTTTTCCCAAATTTACAAAATTTTGGATTTTTCCAAAATTCTCCAAAATTTCTGACTTTTCAACTTTCCGGTTTTTTTCAAAAAATTTCCAAAATTTGGAATTTTCAATTTTCACCTTATTTTCCAAATTTCTCATTTTCCAGAATTTTCCAAAATTCTGGATTTTCTCAAAGTTCTCCAATTTTCCAGAATTTCAGAATTTTGGATTTTTCAAATTTTCAAATTTGCCAAATTTTGGAATTTTCCGTGAGTTCGGGATTTTCAACTTTTCCATGATTTCAATTTTTCAAGATTTTCTGAATTTATCCCATTTTCTAAAATTTTGGAATTCTCCAAGATTTCCATTTTTCAAAGTTTTCCATTTTTCAGTTTTCCGTGACTTGGGATCTTTCTGAATCTCCCAATTTCTTCGACCTTGAAATTCTCACATTTTTCAATTTCTGATTTTCTAGAATTTTCAAGATTTTCAAAGATCCAATATTAAAAAAAATCTCGACTCAAACTTCTTGAGTTTGTCATCACAATCCGAGTTTCCAATCGAATCTAATCTTCATGATTACTTTCCGACCAATAGTTGAATAAAATCTCCCATTTCAATCTTTCATCGTCACCCGTTTTTTATTACCTTTTGAAAATGTCCATATGTCTTAGACCATAAAAGGGGGCATTTTAAAATTTTTAAGCCTTTCCAAAATTAAAAAACTTTTGACTACCACAGTAATGCTCTCGGACACACTTTTAAGAAAGTGGAGGATTTTGGGTTTTCCTTCATATCCGTGAAACTTCGCCATTTATCTATCGGGCGGCATTTTGGGGAGATGGAAGATTTTCCTTGGCATCCTAGATTCCCTGACTTGCATTAGAATGTGTTGAACACATTTTGGGTTGGTGAAAGATTTTGTGAATGCGTTGATCGTCCCTGGAGTCCGTTGAACTGTGCTCCTCCTTTCTCGGGTCTCTTCACTGATTCTAGACGGGTAAGGGATTTTCTTCCATCGGTTCTTTTAACTGTGAGAATTCTTCATAGTCCATCATATTTCCTTATCGATATGCATGCATGTTGGGTGTGGTCTAGCACCTGTAGTAGACTATTTCTCCATATTCCACTTGGCATTGCAGGTATCGGGCTTCACTTCTTTAGAATGGGTGACTGGCTTTTTTCATTGTGATTCCTCCATTGCAGGCTTCGATAGTTCCAGCATGTGCATGAACCAAACTTTTTCACTTGAAGATTCACAGGAGACTATTCACTTTTATATCGCCCTCAACCTTTGATAAAATGTCGAGCAAGGGATTGTACATGTCTTACTATATCTTACTCGAGTTAATCTCTTCTAAACTTCATTTAGGCGGGACCCCTATCTCTGGTGAAGCAACTACATTCTGAGATGATGAAGAGAATATCGTGATTTCAACTGAAACCTTTCTTAGTGCTGGAGTTTTTCCGTGGGCTCTTTTCATTGAAAAATGTTTGGGATTCCCAAGTATCTCTATGGTGTATGTTTTCCTTATCAATCTGGAACTGAGCCGAGTGCCTTCTTTTACTACTGACAAAGTATCTCGCATACTACCTTTAAACTTTGAACCGCTCCTTCATTCCAGCATGGTCTTATGCTTTTAGAGCTCTAGAATTCCTTTTGGTGTTGTAAATCTGCCTCGCACTTGATGAGGAAGATGTTCTTTTATTTCTCCAAGATTGCACTATAAGTGTGCACGAAGAAAACCAATAAAGTCCTCCTAGAACTTATCTCGTGCATCGCCGAGTCAAATGTTCTGAGCGTGGACAGGAACACATTGAGATTCATTTATTTATCAAGTATTTCCTCTACCATCTCATGAGATGCCTTTTGACTTATTCTTTATCCAATAGATGGTCTTTTTATACAAATCTATGGAATCTCCTTCTCTCTTTAAGTAAATCCGATGTGTTGTTCTTCTTCCAATAACCCTTTTCAAGATTGATTACTATGTTCCTTCATCGGTGTTGGGTATCTTTCTAAATTTCTCATGGATGAGTCTTAGAGGCATGTGAAGGATAAAATATGGCCCACATATTATGTTATGAGAACCCAGGGCAGGTATGGTGAACGCTTCTCTACAGAGCTTTGCCAACAAAGATGGTACTACTGGTGCTCTATTCTAACAAAGTTCTTTACAATGTTCGCATGCAATGGAGACCATCATGATTTTGAGCGCATTTTTCTCCAACCACATTGACGCTTCCTGGGATCGATGATGGACATTTCATTTCCAATGTTCCCTGCTAGATATGTATGTGCAACGGTGCTGAGATTCCTTTTATTTCCTTCTATAGGCTCTTCTTTCAAACAATCCTTAACTTTTTGTAACCGCGGTATGCACGTAAATTGTATTTATTAATGCATTTTTCTTTTCAATGATTTGGCAATTTTGGGTGCAGAAGAGGTCCTTGTGAATTTCCATTCTGCAAAAAAAAATTCTCCCTTCACATGGACTAAATGCGCTAGGTGTGCAAGAGGAATCTCCATGAAGTTTTGTGTCTTCATCATAATTTGCGATTCTCATTCAAATTGTTGATCATAAAGACATGATTCTCTTTAAAGGAATTCAACCTCAAAACTTAAATTCAAGAAACCTTTCCAAAATTGGAATCTTGCAAGCCGAGGAACAACACTGCATGGGACTTAGCCACAAGATACCACTCAGAACATGAGGAACTTAAGAGACTAAACTAAGAGCCACTAAGACACAACAAAAATAGAAGGGGCCAAGCAGACAAAAGGCAAGGGGTCCTATTGGAAATGGGAGAGGTATGTAAACATCACAACAAGTCCCCACATCAATTTTAAGCCCAATTTTGAAATGTGAGATGTGAGATGTGTGACAAACACTGTTATTTTTAAACCCAAATCGACAAGTGAATGAATTTTAAGTTGTATTTTTATCTTGCCTCCTTGATTTGTACCTATCAAAGAAAGTGTTTAGTATCTTCAGAAATGAAAACTTTCAATCCAAAATAGTAGAATATCCAGAAACTCTGGGATTGTTGAGATTGCTGAAATTAATGATGATTTTATACTTACCTGCGAATCTCTTAATTCAATCAATGTACCTCGTGTATGCTTCGCTTTGATCTTTAGATATGATTGCAAGAATAGCCCTTTATTGTGATCGATAGTTGATGGTTCTTCCTCTGGAAGCTCTTAATGCTCTAGAACTTGGTATGCATATGATTATCCTCTTGGCCATTAGTCATTTTCTCAATCCTACCAAGAAATCAAGAACACACAAAAATAAAACTTTTTCAAAGATCTTTTTTTTTTTTAATATACTTCTCAGAAAAAATAAAACAATAGAGAATAAAGTCCCTATATAATTTCAAGACCTTTCCAAAAATATAACTTTTTTTATAAGAAATGCTGATTTGTGTCCAAAATTAAATTTTTATGAAATATCATAAAAAAATTATAAAAAATCGTAAAAAATTCAAAAAAATCTAAATTTTGGACTGTAGCTTTCTTACGCCAAATAATAACTACCAAAAAAAATTTAGATCATAATTCCTTAATTTGTGCCCTACAAACTCATTTTATCATAAAAGACCAGTTTGAAAAGATCTGTTATTTTTGAAAAATAATTTCACAGAAATTAAAATCACAGAGCATAGACCCCCTCTATAATTTCAATACCTTTCCAAAAATGTAAATTTTTTATAAGAAATGCTGATTTGTGTCCAAAATTAAATTTGTATGAAATATCATTAAAAAATTTATAAAAAATCGTAAAAAATTCATAAAAATCTAAATTTTGGACTATAGCTTTCTTATGTCAAATGATACATGCAAAAAAATTTAGATCATAATTCTTTAATTTGTGCCCTAGGGACCCATTTCATCATAAAAGACCAGTTTGAAAAGATCTATTATTTTTGCAAAATAATTTCACAGAAATTAAAATCACAGAGAATAAACCCCCTCTATAATTTCAATACCTTTCCAAAAATGTAATTTTCTTGAAAAGAAACTCTGATTTGTGCCCAGAAACAATTTTTTATGAAATATCACAGAAAAGTTATAAAAAAAATTAAAAACTCAAAAAAATCTGAATTTTTGTTTGGGGCCTCCTTACATCAGCGTCAACCTACAAAAAAAAATTCATAAAATAATTCCATGCGGTTTGAAAGATATGATCAAATTTTATGTGGGCTGTAAGTTCACGTCGGGTTCACCAAAATGTATGCCTCTTTTCATCATTCATGGTTCCCAAGCTTTCCAAAGGCAAGGGTTAGTAGCAAAGGTTTTACAAATGATATAAATCCAATACAAAAATACTACTAAAACGAATAACTTGAAGTGCATAACCAATAAAATGTAGAAGCAAAGAAAGGAAAACAAATGAATGCAAACCCCAAAGTGCTTGAAGTTTCTATTGTCTCTCTCTACTCCTTCTGAAACATTGTTTTTGATGCTCAGTATTGGTGTGGGCAGCGTCTATGACTTGAGAAGCGTCGATAATTTGCTAATTGAAATATGTGTGATTGCAAGATGGCTTGAATGCTAGAACCAAACTGACATAGTAATGGCGCACGAGAGCTTGAAATCTTGGATCCTTCAAATGGTTATGAAGGGTTTATTATATAGGAATTGGGGATGAAATGAATGGTTGAGAACAATCTTAGAGATAGGGAGATGAATGGTTGAGATCAAAGGGAACTAGAGAAGCCATCAGTAAACTCCACCTCTTCAATTTGTAAAGAGGAGACAGAGTTTGGTTGACTTGAAGAGCTAATTGTGAGTTACCTTTTTGAACTGAAGAAGTGGGTGAAGTTACCCATGTGGACTGGAGAGGTGGGTGAAGTTACCCGTGTGATTTGATTGGAGTTATCTCTTTGAAGATAAATCAATATTTAATTCATTTATTTAATTAAAGTTTTCAACATGTGAGATAATTGAATTCTTTTTTATTTAGAATTGCTTTATTGAATGAAATTAAATTAAT
>MU223928.1:1675439-1691382 GCA_018584345.1 Thuja plicata | reverse complement strand
ATTCTTGAAGTACTTTGTGGTTGATCTTGCAATCTTCTCTCCTTTGGTTGTGGTAAAATCTTCCATGCATTTCATTTTCTTGGATTAATACTTGTTTAAGCTTTCATTCTTTTCATTCTTCTTACAGAGTCAGACAACAAAATATGCAATTTCATCACCGATTAAGAAAGGACAAGTGAGGACTTACAAGAGGAAGCCTCAAACTGGGATAAATTCAAAACCAAAGATGAGAAAAAGACTAATCTAAAGCAAGGAAGATATAGAAGACACTGAACAAGATGAAAAACCTATAAAGAAAAAAGTTCCTACCATAATTGATGAGGTTATTTCATCAATCATCAAGTCATGTAGAATATCTGATCCTAAGATTAGACAATGGCTAACTTTGAATCCCAAGGATTAGAATAAAATAGAAGAAGCCATCATCACGACAATGTGTATATTAAAATATATACCTATATAGTTTTAAAAGATGATGCCACAAGAACTTCTAGACAAGCTATCAAAATGGTGGATATTTACATTGAATTCTCAAAGATAGACAAGGGAAAGATCCCTAGTTTCAATAATGCCACCCGAGTCTAAAAAGGAAGAAATTGATGAAATGATGAAGTTACATTCAAATAAGTTCTCAGCTAAATTGAGATCCTACAAAGTACTACAGGGAAGCTTAATTGAGCTTTACAAACAAAGTAAGGATGCTGGGAGAAAAATACTTAATGTACCTAAAGTGGACATAATCCCTAAGAGACTATTAGCACTCACCGACAAGCCTCACAATGAAGAGAATAAGGCTATACCAATCCTAGAGCACATTCTTATAAATAATAATGAGGATGTCACTTCAGTTGAATTAAAAATAGAAGCAAGTAAAGAAATGGATGACATACCTCAGATTTTATAGCCATTAGGAGACACAACAGATGTCATAATCCAAGATGTGACAATAATAGACATTATTGAAGATCCTGTCGATGAGGTAAAGGCAGATGAAGATGTCACTATTACCTATGAGAAAACCAAGGAACAAGAAAAAAATAGCTGCTGCATAGGTTAATATACCAGTCCAAATGCCATTATTGATACAAGCTATCAATATCATCTCAACAAAAGAGAAGTCACCCAAAAATGATGCAAGCATACCCGAGGATAAGGGTGAAGAGGAGAAGAAAAAAAATTGTAGAACAAAAAGAAATAGATGGAAAATAGAAAGATAAAGGTGAAGAAGAGAAGCAAGGTGATGCCACTCCAGAGGATACCAAAGGAGAAGTTGCAGATAAAGAAAAGGTTGATGTGGAGACGTCTACACCCAACCGATAGGTAGACACCGAGCAAAAGATAAAAGGCATAACACCTCCAAAACCTTCATCAAGTACATCGTACCAAGCAAAGGAACTTTCTATGGTACTGCATAGAGGTGTCTCCACTACACTTTCAAAGAAGAAGAAGAATAAGAATCCAATCACCCTGGATGAGATCGTTGAAAAACCAAACTGTGATCCGAGGACATTGGATCGAGAGTCACTTACAAAGTATGCAAAACTATGTAAAAGGAAAGCTATCCAAGATAAGCTTAAAAAGGAGGCCAAGGACACATAGATACTTGAGGCAACCAAAGAAATACTATTGCAGATTGTACCTGATACTGACATTGATCACAATACTTCTATAATTAATCAATTAGCCATTCTTACCGAAGCCATCACATCAAAGAATGTGGATGCAGAGAAGGCAATAGAAGAATGTGTAGAGCTAAAGTATCAATGCAAATTAACTAAGAAAATCAGCCAAGAAGTGGCAGAGAATAAGGTAAAGCTATCTGAACTATTGAATGAATTGAAACCAATCATTTCAAAATCTATAACCTTAGTTTAGAAGTTATGCACAATAGAGAAATTCACTAAGGAGAATAGTGAGAAGATTGCACAAGTAGATGCAGATCTAAATGCTAGTGCACAAGGTCTTACAACCAATGATAATGCAATCAAGTTGCATTATGAAAAGCTTATGGAAAATAAAAGGTTGAGACTTGATATTTTAGAGGCAGAATCAAAATTTAGAGATGAGGTAATTGAGCTTCAAGCTCAACTTATACAAAATCTCACATTACTACAACAACATATGACTTCGGCAAGACAATTGATTGCCACCCCGAAGATGTCTATCACCGACATTATCTATGATATGCATGCAAAAATAATATTGGAGCACATGGCCCTGGAACACCTTAGGAAGAAGTGGGAGAAAATGATGGAAGACATGCAGAAATCCCATTCCCACATTTTTGACTAGTTGTAAGTATTACACCTTTGTCCTTATTATCAAAAAAGGGGGAAATAATATGTGACAAGGAAAGTGTATATACATGTACATATACTATACCGAACATGCACATAGGGGGAGCCATATTGTTAAGGTGAACACATGGTGTATATACTAAACATTTTAGTTTTGCACATATCAATTTTTGATACTAATGTCAAAGGGGGAGATTGATGATCATATTTTTCCATTAGTATACAAGGGAAACAATTTTTGAACTTTCGGTACATGATCATTGAAAGACAAGTTTATAGTGCAACCTGACTCAACAGTTAATAGAGGTCACTAAAAATATTAAGTACAAAGGAACCTAAAAGATAGATCACTGTGTAAAATGACAACATAATTCATAGAGCAACCCGGCATAAGTTTTGCAGAGTAGCCCGACATAGAAAATCGATAGTCAGTCTACAGAGAAACCTGAGAGGAAAGTCTACAGAGAAACCCAACAGGAAGACTACAGAGTAACCCGAGCACCAGTCTACTGAGAGATAGTTTTATTCTGAAAAATGTGGATCTGAATTACACGTCAGATAAAACACTTAAGTTTTATATTTAGCTTAAAGCTTAGATTTAAATCCATTTCTTGAGGGACAAGTAAAGTAATTATAATTGTTTTAATCAGTCTAACTAATTGAAAATATGCAAACTTGGAGATCAAGGTCAAGTTGTAAAATTTTTATCATAGAGTTATCATTATAAAGCATGAAACTTATTTAGGTCAAATTCATTGTATAATAGATGTGTAATCAATCAGAACAAGATGATGTGATGATGATTGTAGCCAAGGAGAAAATCTATGGATCAGAGACAAAGCTTTATGCAGAAGGACAACAAAAGATGGAATCAGTTATAAAGAACAAGATCCAAGGATACCGAGCAATACAAAGGTATTAAACACTCTCTATAGGTGATACATCATATTTTAAAATTTAAAGGATATATACTCAACAATTCTAGATTGAATATACTCAGGTCAATAAGTATTTTTTACTACATTCTAACAAGTGTAGGAAATAGAAGAAATCCTTTGAGAAGGCGGATTTAACAATCCTTTTGTAAACCTCTTAAGTGAGTGCACACTAAAAAGTGTTGCTAAATATCTTAATAGAGTAGAACTTAACCAGTCTAAACATGTTACTCCTAATAGGGTAAGATCATCAGAATTGATCAAACTTGTAAGCCTTAATCGAACCCTTCCATTCTGCAAATAGTGAAGTTTTGTGGGTTTCATCCCCACCGCAATTTTTACCTTCTAATAGGGGTTTTCTGCATTACCGAATCTTGTGTCATGTGTCATTACATTTCATGAATGTTTCTATGAATGTTACATGCAAATTAAGTTTATGAATTGATATTACATGCATAAAGATAGAATAGCACATATGGTTGGTAATGCAAGGAATTGATTACTAAAAGGATTAAGGTTAATTGATAAAAAGTTTTAAGGGTACTTATTCACCCCTCCCCTCTCAGTACACACCATTCCATTATTCCAACACTATAAAAAACCATCCACCAATGGTCATAAAAGTGGTCACGTATTGCATCATTTGTCCACCATTTAATTGACAACTTGAGCTTTTTAGGGTCCACTTTTAATCCCATTTTGGGATCCCAAAAAAGTTACATATGTCATTTTTAGTTATAGTTAGGTTCATAAATTGATCATAATCAAGCCCATCAACAAACTCGACATGCTTGGAATCACGCCAAAGAAGTGCAACATTATGTTGCTCTGTAAGTTTCTCCATGTTTTCAATAATGGAGTTCAATGTGGAAAACATGGGGCGCAATGTGGGGATATTGGGATATGTAGTCTGAAAGCCTCTTAGCTGATTTATTTTTTCTCCTATAATATCCTCTAAAGGTCAAGGGTTTAGGATTGGTTGGTCTTCTGGAGGTGGGGGATTATTTTCAGGTGGTTGTGGGTTGTTTGGAGGTGGTTCTAGATTGTTTGTGGGATCATTAAGAGGGTTTTGTGCTTGGTTTGAGTCCATGTCTAATTACAATAAAAATAAATATGCAATTATAATCAATTTTAAAAAAATGATAAAAAATTAATGATATGATGGAGCATGGTGGGCGGGAAGCACATTGGAGACAATGGTCACTTGCAAATTGATGGACCGAGACTCAAAACCATCAAATTTTATTCAAGCAGCATGGTGGTCTCTCTTATCTGACCCAATATGGAAAAATGTGGCCCCTCAACAGGCGCGCACAGTCACAGTTTCATTCAACTACCCAAAATCTCAAACCATGGTCAGAAAACCTTAACCTACAGTGGAGGCCGAAACCAACTTGGAATGGTAGGCAAAGGGAGAACACAGGACACAGAGGCTTGCAAAATCATGGATATTTACAGATGGGCAAAAACTTTGATTTCAAGAAAATCGCTCACAAGTTTTTTAAACTAAGAGATCCAAAAGCCACGGGAGAGGAAAGAAGCACTATGGATCATGACAAACCACTGAAGGATAACATCAGGTATGGAATCTTATCTACCCTTAACATTTTAGATGCACAATGGAAGGAAAAAAATGACTCTTTGAAAGATAAATCTTTTTTATTCAAGTGGTTAGGCCATTGGCCATCTATTATCAAAATAAGAGCATGGAGTAAAGTGATATGGGGAAAAGAATGTCGGCTCAAAACCCTTCCCATTGATTTCTATATGGGGATATGACCTACAAAGGAAGAAAAGGAGTAGATTTTACACAATGGACCTTACATGATTGAAGGGAAGGGCCTATATCTAAGGGATTGGGTAGTAAATTTCAACCCACAAAAAGAAAAAGTTAAAGAATATCCGGCCTAGATAAGCTTGCATAACCTCCCCATGGAATATTGGGGAGAGGACACTCTCAGATTAATTGGGAGCTATATTGGAACCTATATTAGAATGGAGGAAGTGATCAATGAATCAGATGCTTCCATTCATCCCCGGATCTTGATTAACTTGCAGGAAAATACACTGATCCCATATACTATTAAGCTCAACACAGAAAATGGTGTATGGGAGAAAAGCATAGCTCAGTGGGATATGATGATAGAGGTCACCACTAATATGGGGGAAGGATTTGATCCCCCTAGAAAGCAAAAAGGCCGAGTTGAAGACTCACTTTTGGATGAATTAGAGAAAATGACTCTAAAACAAGGACTTACAAAGCTTGAGATAGTTGATCAGTTTATTGCATGGATGGAAAATGATTCACCTCTTTGGAGGAAGGAGTTTGAAAAAGTTTTAGATGAAACCATTATGAAAGGGAAGGGTAAGGAAAATGAACCCACAGGCTGCCTATCTACTCAAGGAGTTACATGCACACCGATCTCCCAAATGATGAAGGAAGTTGAATTTGAAAAAAAGGCCAACCTCCCAGCCAAACCTTTTTCCTTATCTTCAAAATGCTGACTTGAATGAACTAGCAGTTAACATCAAGGGGAGAGCAGTCATCAGAGGGTCCTCTCCTCCCCATTTGACTCCTCCTATGACTGAAGTTGCTCCTACTGCAGGCCAAGTTCACACCCCCCAAATAAGACCCGTGTGCACTATGATGAAATTCACTCTCCCTTGGTTGTTGTTGATCCTAGCATAGAACCCCCCCCCCCATATTTCCCCTCTGAGTGACTCATCTCAAAAATTGAGGAATGTAAGCCTTGGCACTGAGAATCATTTCATCCTTGCACCTGCTTTTAAAGCCCCACTTTTGGGGAGTCCATTAGTTAAGAGTATGATAGCAGGGTCGATGACACTGGTTGATAGTTATAATACTGATGTTGTCCTTCTATGCCCAAAAGGGATGTAATCCCCAAAAAGTTTAGCATGCAAGCACAACACCTCATAGAATAAGGTTAGCTTCCTTCCAATTATTGAAGCACTTAATAAAATTCAGGATGAGCAGGATAAATGCCAAGAGTCCAAGGCAAATCTAGATATTGTGGGAGATCAGCAAGATGGTCAATTTTCACCTATTAGAAACCTTGAGAGCTCTTTTAATGAGGCAAGAGACAGTGGGGATAACCTATTGGAATACTCCTCCAATATGATTTTTTTTAGTGACGAGGGTGGGGATGACTATCTTGGGATGGAGGACTCTCTTGATATCATTGATCATAGAGGCTTACACCTATTAGAATCAAAACTAAAAAGACCCAAACTGGGTATGAAAAGAAGATGGGGGGCCAAATCCACTAAAGAAAAACTTGAACATGCTGGTTGTGCAGCAAACCAGACAACACTGCTGAGATCGGGAAAGGTAATAGCCTTTTCCTGAAAGAAATGAGGATCCTCTCATGGAATTTTAGGGGCTGCAATGCCCCTGATAAGTCTCATCTGCTTAAGCGAGGTCTTAACCAGGCAAGGGCAGATATTGTTTTTTACAGGAAACTAAACTAAAAGGTGCAGATATTATAGTATTTCACAGGAAATTTGCTGGATGGAATGGTGTGTTTTCAGAGGCTGTTGGTGCCTCTGGTGGCATGGGAATTTTATGGGATGACAGTTCAGTTAATGTTGTTCTAATTAGTCAAGCAATAAATTGGCAACGAGTTGAGGTGACTTCTAAACAACTGTTCTCCAAATTTTATATTTTTAATATATATGGACCTAATAATCCAAATGAAAAGGAAGATTTATGGAGGGTTATATCCACCTTTTTAGGGGATAGAAAATATGAAATATTCATTATTGGAGGGGATTAAAATGATATATTAAGTCCATTAGAGAAAGTAGGAGGTAAAGGATGGCAGATAAAAAGTCAGAAAGATTTTGTTGCCTTTGTTATGGACAATGGATTGGAAGAATTAGAGTTTAGAACTGGAGCTTACACTTGGACCAACATGCGCAATGGTTTTTTAAATATAGCTAAGAAGTTGGATAGGTTCTTTCTTGCTGGTCATTGTGAAGATTGCCACTGGATATGTACAGCAGATATTCTACCCTTAATGGGCTCGAATAGTTACCCAGTTATTTTTAATATTCAAGAGGATGCTGCCCCAAAGCGATCTCCTTTCAAATTTGAAGCCATGTGGCTAAGGGCGGATAATTTTTATAGCAACATAGTGCGGTGGTGGAAAAATTCTCCTAGTATGGAAGGTAATAAATCCTTTATCTTTCTCAAAAAACTTCAATTTATAAAGGATCAACTCAAATTATGGAACTGAGATGTGTTTCGTAATATTTTTGAGGAAAAATACAATGTAGAAAAGAATTTGAACCTACTTAATGAGAAAATTATTAGCCAGGGTATGGATGAGTTTATGTTTTTAGAAGAACAAACCCTTCAAAGGTAATACAAGGAAATTCTTGCAAGGGAAGAAATATATTTGAGACAAAAGTTGAGAGAGACATGGTTAAAGGAGGGGGACATGAACACTAAATTTTTCCATAAATCAGTTAAAGTTAAACGGGCTTGAAATAAATAAAAAATCGATTGAAACTAGTGATGGGATAATCCTTAATCAGCAGCAGCAAATTAATCAAGTAGTTGTTAATTATTTTCAAAACACTTTCACACAGCATGGAGTGTTAGAATATGATAATGGGGAAATGCTTGATCTTATTCCTAGTTTGTATTTCAGAGGCCCAAAATAATATGCTCTCTAGCCCAACTTCTTTAGAGGAAATCAAATCAGCCTTGTTTGATCTAGGTGGGGATAAATCACCTGGCCCTGATGGTTTCCCTGTATTATTTTTTCAAAAGACTTGGAATATCATTGCTACTAATCTCCTCCAAGTGGTAGAGGAATCAAGGTCCAAAGGATTTATGCTTAAGGACTTCAATAACACATTTATTGCACTAATCCCCAAAAAATCAAATTTCAAATCCTTTGATGATTTCAGACCAATTGATTTGTGAAACATTATCTATAAGATTATTGTTAAAGTTATTGCCAATAGACTTAAAACTATTCTGGGCAGCATCATCTCTAAAGAGCAAAGTGGATTTTCTCCTCACCGATCCATTTTTGAAGGGATTATTTTAGCTCATGAGGTCGTCCATACAGTAAAATCAGCCAAGATCAATAGTATGATGATTAAACTTGACATAAAGAAAGCCTATGACAATGTCAATAGGGACTTCCTTCTAAATGTTCTCAGAAGATTTGGTTTTAATGAGGAGTGGGTTAAATGGATTGCTAGTTGTCTTAATACACCAAGATTTTCTATTTTGGTGAATGGAAGTCTGCAAGGATTCTTTGAATTTACATAAGGCATTAGACAAGGGGACCCAATTGCCCCTTTTCTTTTCATTAGTATGGCCGAGGCTCTGGGCCGATTTATTACTAATCAAAGAGCTCTTGGAAAATGGAAAGGCATTAAAATTGCTGCTTGTGTTGATTCTTCCACACACTTGTAGCTTGTGGATGATAACTTTATACTTGGCATAGCCTCTTTAGAAGAAGCCCGAGTAATCCAAAGTACTCTAGACTACTATAGTGAAGCCAGAGGCCAGTGTATTAACTGGAAGAAATCAAAGATATATTTTTTAAACACTACTCAAAATCTTCAACAAGACATCACTGGCTTATTACAAATCAAAATTGGATTGCTACCAGGGAAATATCTAGGGGTGCCTTTTTTTGATGGTACCTCTAAGCCTCACCTCTGGAAGGGTCTCTTGGATTCCTTCTTTAAAAATATGGAGGGATGGAAAAGTAGGTGGCTTACCTCAGCTGGCATAATCCTACTCTTACAAACAATTATCTCAGTCATTCCCATCTATTCTATGAGTAGTTTTAAAATCCCACAAAAGGTCCTTGAGGCAATCACAAAGCGAATGAGAAAATTATTCTCGAATGAGACTGAGGAGGGGGGAAAATGGCCCCTTATTGCATGGGGAAAGATATGTAAATCTAAGGCTAATGGTGGTGTAGGGTTAAAGGATTGGAGAAAGATGAATTTAGCTTTAGGGGCTAAACTAGTTTGGCACATTTTTTATCAACCTAACAGCTTATGGGTGAAAATTTTAAGAGCAAAATATTTGGATTCACCTAATGATGAAAGACTCCCTACAATCCTCAACCCCCCATGAGGCTTGGCTATATGGAACTTCATTCTAGATTTTAGACATGTTATTCAAAAACACACTTCTTGGCATATAGGCAAGGGCACAAAAGCTTTATTCTAGGATGACTCATGGAACAACCACCCGATTTTGAAAAATGATGATAGGTTTACTGAACTTAGATAACTCTTCACTCTTAGGTGGGGGTAGAAGATCTCGAACTACTTAGAATATAGTGATTCTCCATTAGGCCCTAAATGGCAATGGAAACCAATAGATGAGCTTGATCTCCCACCACACCAAATGATTTTAATGGAGGAGTTGTTTCAAAAAAGAAGTTTCATTTGCTCTTCACATGGAGATAAGCTGATATGGTGTAGGGCCAAAAGTGGGATTTATTTGGTGAAGCTTGGATACACATCCCTGGATGATGAAAGGGACCCACCCTTATGGCCTACAAAATTTTTTTGGGACAAAGCATGTTTACCGAAGGTTGGTGAATTTGCATGGATTGCAATGCACAAAAGGATCCTCACTACAGAAAGAAGGTAGAGATTTGGGCTACAGGGTACCACAATATGTGCTCTTTGTAAAGCAGCTTCAGAAGATACTGATCACCTTCTTGTTCAGTGCCCATTCTCTACAGAATGTTGGGGCATGATTAAGGAGAGGCTTGATTGGATAGGACCTATATAGAATAATGTTTATGAGGTTTTTTAGAGTTGGCCTATCCCACCCAAAGTGACTACTCTCTCTCTGGTTTGGTAAATATGCCCATCTATAGTTATCTGGGAACTATGGAAAGAGCACAACAAGAGGATTTTTCAGAATAAAGAAAGGTCTGTCAACAGGGTTAAAACCAGTATTATTTATGCTATAGAAGAGACATTGAAGGCTTCCTTGCAATCTTCAACTGAGTGTTATGAATACACAAAGCATGACATATATATTCACTCCAAATGGCCCTGTTTGAAGTTTAGAAATGGTGGAATTAAAAATGCCAACACCAATAAGCAGAAAAGGAAGGATTTGATGTGGTTGTTGCAGGACTAGGACTGGGTTAAATTTAACTTTGATGGGGCATCTAGAGGAAACCCTAGACCCTTGGGAGATGGTGTAGTAGTAAGAGATTGGAAGGGGAATCTTTTGGCTTTAGCTGCCCAATGACTCAATGATGGCACCAACAACATAGTGGAAGAAAATGCTTCCTTGTTGGCCCTTCGACTTGCAAAGAGGATGAATTTGCATAAGATTCATCTGGAAGGGGATTCACAGATCATTGTGAACTCCATCAAGAATGGGCAGGCTAATGCTTGGTATCTACAAAACATTATCAATGAAATATCTGATATCCTTAACACTCTCCTTGATTTCTGAATCACTCATGTTTACAGAGAATGTAATGCATAGGTAGATATTGTTTCGAAGTGGGCTACAAATCTCGAACACATCAACAGGGTGTGCACTGAACTCTTTTAAGTTTTTAAAGTATTTAAACTCAACTGGTTTTCTCTGCAGGCTTCTTATCACATTATTAAGCATTCATATGATTATGGTGATGGTCTCTATTTTGGGCTAAAGTGACCTCTTTATGACCATTATGTTTTTTAAATGGTCTAATTTCTTTAACTTGTAAATGATGCTTTAAGTCTTTATGATGGAATTGGTGACAAATTTTCCTTTCTTTGATGTGACTTGGTTGACAGTTTGGGCACGTGATTTTTATTGTCTAAATGGTGGATTTAATTAAGATGATGTTCCTTGATAGCTTGGGCATCCGCACAGCTAAAGTAATGATTCTAAGATTGCTTGAAGATCTTTGTGCCCCGTAAATAGTAATTGCAATGTATGGTGTGGAGAGAAATATGATGGCTCCTCTCTCTGGCATTTATTTCTAAATGTGGATGGCAGGACTTGACCTGACTTCTCACACTCCCAAAAATTTAGCTTGAGTGTCAATTTAATCCTTGTTTCTTTCTATTTTTATCTAACTTTGCAAGTAATTTTCCTCACAAGTCAAAAGATGGAAGCTAATTTTTGTATGCAAACAAAGAAGTAGCAGAAGGCTTTTGAAGGTCTGGCGTCGAAGGAGATAATGCTTGGTTTGCTCATTCACAAAGGGGAAAGGCTTTCTATGGCAGCTCTAGAGGTTTTAGGAAGCCAATTTTAAGAATGACATGGGAAGAGGTGCTCCAATGTGGATATTATTTCCCTCATTGTTGCATGGGGTTTGTAGTTAGGGGAGCTTGAAGATGAGGTTAGAAGATTGATGGTTTTCATTTTCGATAATGAATTTCTTTTGGGATTGGATTCTATCTTAGAATGTGCAGTTCCTGGAGTGGAAATGGACTACAGTGAATGTTTTGAGAACCCCAAAGATGGGGATGGATTTGGAAGGAACCCCTTTATGAACTGGTGGGGAAAGGTGGATAGAATTGCCTACACTACTGATATCTGAGATAAATGGAAAACTATGAAAGCAATAGCTGAGGAGATTCATGCTTAGAAAGAGGGTAGAGACAATGCAATTTTTTAGATGATCCTGCGTGGAAGGTGAGGACAACAACAAGGAAAGCGCCCAAATTTAGCTTGATGCAACTTCTACTCCTACTACTATGTAGTTAGTAAGATAATTTTGTTAAGATTAAGGCTTAATATGTCTATTTATCATCTCAGTTATAGTCTCCGTGACAAGCTTAAGGCTTCATTTGCCTAAAAGGCCAATTTTGTATTCTGTAAACCTCTATGCACATGCTTTATGTCTCGACTAGTAGGTTTTAAATTTTGTTTTAGCCGATATGTATTATGGCTGTTCTGGAACTCTGATATATACTACTGGAAAACCCAGAGTTGGTTCCCGGTTTATTATATAGCTTAATGCTACATTTTTAATCTTCTTGTAATCTCCTACTTTTATTAATAAAATTAAAATTTTATAAACCAAAAAAAAAATGATAAACAAAATCAATTAAACCCTAGTTTTTATTAAAAAACTACCAATTTCATTTTAAAAACATCAAATAACAAAAAAAAATAAAAAAATTGAACATACCTATTCAAATTGGCAACAAATTTGCAATAGTGATTACGTATATCCAATTCTCTATCAGATATGAGATAACCTTTGGCTACATTTCTCAATGTTTTCACAATGAAAACTGATAAACGCAGCTTGCAGGCTTAAATTAGTTTTACTACAAAAAAAATCAGATATATGATATTATCAAATATCCAATAATATCGGCTATCCAATTTTATATCGGATATCCAATTAGGATTTTTCTTTAGATTTTGGTTTGGCCATGTGTACTGACACCCATGACTACTAAAATTCAACATGCTTTTTAGTGCATTTTTGGACAAGTGAAAAGAGGATTTTTTCACATCATTAGTTTTTGGCATACCATGATCCTACACTTACCCATGTGTGTGTGTGTGTGTGTGTGTGTGTGTGTGTGTGTGTGTGTGTGTGTGTGTGTGTGAGAGAGAGAGAGAGAGAGAGAGAGGATATCCACATGTATCAGATATCCGATATGTTTAATTAATATTTTTTAGCATATTTACATGACAACTTATAATGGTAGGGGGCTCTGATATATTATAATATATATTGTAATATATAATATATATTGGCTTATTTAGGGGACGAGAAGAGATAATCCTTCACCTAGGGAGTTAACAGATTCTTGGATACCTCTAGAGTCAGATTAGGTTAAGGTGAATTTTGATGGTACATCGAAAGGGAATCTGGGATTGAGTGGTGCTAGATATATTATTAGGGACAGTAGTAGGAATGATTTTCAATTGGGACCAAGAGATTATTAGATGAGACTAACAATGAGGCTGATACGCGGGCATCATTCTTGGTTGTACAAAAGGCGAGGATGTTAAAGGTGAGAAAGCTAGATTTAGAGGAGGCTCTTTGATCACAATTATGGCCATTTCAAAAGGGAATTTTAAAGTTTGGTTTCTAAAAAAGCATGTGAAGATAATTAGAGGCCTTCTAGGTGAGTTTTAAGATTATATATCAACTCATGTGAAGAGAGGTAACAATTTTGAAGTAGATATCATGTCAAATGTTGCAGATAGATTGCAACTGGGGCAGGATAAGATTATGGAATATTTTCAAATCTTGGATGGTATTTATCTGGATTGGTTGTATGGGGACCCTTCAATTTAATTTTGGGAAATGCTTGTATATGATACTCTATAGGTTATAGTAGACATCAACTATTTTTTTTTAAATTCAAACTAGAATATAGATATGAAGGATAAAAGGTGTCTTAAATGCGGATATCTTAATGTGTTGATCTCCTTATCGAGTAATGATTTTATTTTAGGAAAGTATCTAGTGATGGGAAAAGTGGTGTATTCTCTCTATAATGTAGAGTATTGAGGACATAATTTTAAGGTATGGATGAGAGATAATTCTGGACACCTCTAGAAATGTGTAGAGGTAATAAATTTTGGCTCACAGAAAAGAAAGTTTCCTAATGGTTTCATAATCGAAAGGTAGGGTGAGTGGAGTGAGTGAGAGACCATGGAAGAAAATTTTACACTTAAGACCCTACATTTTTAGAGGCCATTTTGTGGAAATATTTTGTGTAAGAGGATGAAGGGAATAGTATGGTACAAGGAGTCAAGACTTATGTAGATTTTGAAGGAGTTACTGAGCAAAGACTTTATGGAGACAGATCACCAATACAGGGTGAATTTTTATATCTCTTCTATGGTAATGGTGTGGGCATTATTGTTAAGAACTTAAGAGGAGATGGTGTGGCTAATGAAGGCCCTGGTTAAACCAAAATGGATGGCAGGTATGGTTCAAATTCTAGCATATGTGAAACTAGGTCTGGGTTTCTTGGTCAAGAAGGAAGGTTGGTGTGAGATAATGGATGCAAGATATTCCTACCAACCATTTCTCATTTAGAGCATGTCCTCTAGGAAATAAGTTCATATTAAGAGTGATAAGGGCAATTGGAATTGGTTGAAGGATTTCATCAAGGAGAAGGAGACTAAGTAGGTGAAAAAGGATCGTAGAAGAGTAGTTGGAAAACAAGGTGTTCAAAGGGTAGGCGGTGCAAAGTCCAAGACTAGATGTAAGAGAAAGGTGCAGACTGAGGGTGGTTTATTTTTGCCATAAGGTATGTCCATTTTTGTTGAGACCAGAAGGGCGAAGAAGAGACATAGGCATGGTGATGTGGAGGTACGGTTTGTTTAGCTTCTGGTGTTTATGTTTAAGATTTTCCAAGTTTGTAGGTTTTCTCATTAGGTACATGCATCTTAGACTTGCAGGCATCTATGTCCATTTTTTAGTATGAACACTTTCAAGTATAACAAGATTATGTTGTTCAAAGCATCCTAGGGTTGGTGCATTTTGTTGCAGACTATGTTAGTGTTAGCATGTCATGTAGTAAGGGTAGATGATAGATGCAATAAGGTTTTTATGTTTTGTAGTGAAAGCTTATATAGACATAGGTATTAGTTTTAATAATTCCAATAAAATATCATATATTACCAATCAAAAAATATATAATATACAATATATAATATTATATGTAAAAAATTATAACATATTTTACATTATATTAATATTAAACATAGACACAAACACACACACACATATGTGTGTGTGTGTGTGTGTGTGTGTGTGTGTAAAATTTGATACGTCTGATACAGATCTCCAACCTAGGGATTTGCCTCAAGATTGCCATGAGTTTTTGGCTTGGGAATGCCAAACCTAGAAAGTCAACCCCAAAAATATGTTTATGAGATCTCCATACTTTGACCATGTAGCTAACAACTTCACTTAACCCAAAATTGATAAAAATAAAATGGTTTCTTAAGGAGATTCTTAGATTTCCATCAATATAAATTTTGTTTAGTTTTGAGTTTAATAAATAATAATTATTCATTTTCTAATTAGATTATGTCTAAAATACAAATTGATAGGCTAATTGAAAAATGTCTATAACTTTCAAATGATATACCATTTTTCAAATAAAAAACATGTGTCACATTCTATGCTTCACATACTATAAGAATACAAAATTAAAATTTAATAAGTTTTGACCAAGTTATGGTGGTCAGACACACAAGTTTTTATATTTTGAGAAAGTTGTAGTAAAAAATAATAAATAATTATTTATTTGGAAAAAAATTATAAAAAAATATGTGTCACATCCATACATGAGTCTTCTTGTTATATCTATAATCTTATAAAAAAATATTAATATTTGATTGGGGTTAGAGTGGTTAGACATACACGTACTTCTTATCATTTTCCTGAAACTTACGTACTATTGCATTGCAATTTCAAATTTTCACCAAATAAGATTAATGTTTTATTAAAAAACTAGTATCTTAGAAGCTACATTCAATTTCCCATAGATTTTATTCTTACATATTTTTTATATAAGGTTGATAACCTATTGAATTTTTTACGTCAAGTTCCGTAACTCTATTTTTTGTAAAATTTCATTGCCACTTAGGCCCCGTTTGTTTGCAGGAATTGGAATTGAGTGAAAACCTTATTATCACAAAATCAGGTTTTGAAATCCTGGTTTTGCATCTTGGGGAATTGGAATTTGACTCAAAACCTTATTATATCA
>MU223928.1:1615640-1650910 GCA_018584345.1 Thuja plicata | reverse complement strand
ATCTCTCTCTCTCTCTCTCTCTCTCTCTCTCTCTCTCTCTCTATCTCTCTCTCTCTCTCTCACACACACACACACACACACACATTCATCTTACTCACTACCCTCCCTCCCCCACAATCTCTACCTCTATCTCCTTATCTTTCCCTATATTTCCCTATCCCTATTTTCCAAGTCTAGGGTTAAGTTTTTCTAGCAATTTACTTTTGAGATAAAAAGTTAAACCAAAGGAAATACAAAACATTATAGAGATTGGGATGTGTTTACCTATCCAAAATCTTAATTCTAACACATTAATAAATTGATTCATAACATTTTCAACAATACATCTCACAAGTAAAATTTTTAATTTTTTTAGTTCTAATTTCAAAATCAATCTCCTTCTATATCAAAGGTAATTATTTATTTCTCTCACATACAATGTCAATTACTCTTAAAAATAATTAAGTACAATACACAACCATAGAAGAGATATTGTAAATGTTAAGATAAATAAATGATATAATTATTCACATTATAGTAAATATTTGAATGATAATATAATAAGTTTCTTCTAAAACTTTTAGATTTAAAATAAAGTAAAATTATTTATTTAAATATAATAAATTAGCCCAACTTAAAATTTTATTTCTAAAATATTTAATTTCTTTCAACAAAATTAAAAACAGCATACACAAATTTGTTTTCTATTAAGGATATATGTTGCCATATTAAACGGTTACAATAGGTGTTGTTAAAAAACCAGCATAGCAAAGATAGTAATGTTGAGAGTTTAGCAATAAAATACCAAAATCTAAAATATCACCCAAACTATCTACCAGCACCTATCAGAAGTTGTATTACAATACAAAATAGAGTGTTACTTTACTGAGTTATCACGGTAGGAACATTATATGATTTGCAACATATATCTACAAGATAGAAAAGTGGCTAACTAGATATTCACAGCCTATCTTCTTCTCTACGCAGGACCCAAGCTATCCATCCTTATAGACATTCAGTCCACCTGAGTACTTTGTCATCTCTGATGAATTGAGCATAAGGATGAGTAATTAACTCAGCAACTGGGAGCACTACTGGTAGTATGGCTATGATTGGGATTGCCTTGATGACTTCAATTCCCTACTATTTTTCCTTCCTTTTGAGTGTTGTAACTTCATTCATAAAACCATGCAATGCATTTTCAAAAGGGGAACGTCCCTAACTGTCCCTTGACCAGGTGTAGCCATGTGAGACTTCCCATGACCCAATCTGAACCATGCCATCTTTGAAGAGGTATTCTAATTTCTTCTTCTTGATTTTGATCACCACTATAACCTGTACATTAATTTTGAAAAAAATGAGTCTCCTTAGAGACTCAGTAAGGTTCTTGGATACATTTCCAAAAACATCATCATTTCTAAGCTTCCATATATGCCACATAATTATTTGCAGAGAGTAGGCCAAAGAAAAGGTTAGCAGACTTCTTGAGACCACTAATGGTACCTAAAAGGACTTCAAGTCGAGATAGGGAGAGGGAATTAGAGAGGCCAAAAAAATTCTAGACATGAGCGGCAAAAGGACAGTCAAAGAAGATATGAGGCACAGTCTCAGGGAGCCCGCAGATATTACAAAGGGAATGATCTCCATTGGGAAGCCTAAGAGGAACTTTGTGCAAGAGGAGCCGCCATAGAAAGCATTTGATCTTAGGTTCTACAAAGGAGGACCAAAGCTTACATAAGATCTTTGACCATTTAGAGGGATCCAGAGACAAATACCAGTAGGAGTTCACATGATGGACAATGGAGGGATCACCAGCCAATAGGTTATAGAGATGTTTAGATTTGATATTAGGGAGGTAGGAGCCATTGGGCCACTTTAATTTGAGGTGACAAATGTTGTCCACATAACAATTTTGGGGAAGGCTAAGAGAATTATAGGCTTCAGAAAGCACTGAGTAGGTTCAGAAATGGGAGATAGGAAGATCAAAGTTTTATCTCAGCTCCTCCCAGCTAATAATGTTCCCCTCTTGAATGATGTTAGCCAGATAAGTGATGCCTTTCTCCTTCCAAATTCTAGCAGAACACCCTTGGAGGAGAGCAAGTGGTTTTCCTTTGTGTGTAAGATTCCACCAGATGGATCTATTGCCACAGATTGAACCTTGGCTATGGTTGATCTCTCTATCAGTGATAAACTTCTTCACTGTGTTCCATCCTTTCCAAATTGATTTGAATACTGCAGAGCCTTGAACTTTAAGTTCTATATTGCCAGCCATGACATCATTAGGGATAGGTTGACACATTTCTTTTTATTCTTAGTATGTCCCCTAAAAATGTTGTTTCTAATTAGTATCTTCCAGGGTTCTCCTCCCTCCATGACCCTAACAATCCATTTGGAGGCAAGAGCCATACCTTGAAGTTTTAGGTCTTTAAGGTCTAATCCCCAATCTTTCTTATCTATGGTGCACCAGTCCCATTTCACTGCATGACCCTTGTTGTTTCCCCTAACATCTGACCATAGGTAGTCCCTAATTCTTTTGTGGATAGTATTAAATTGATACTGGCAGAAGAATCGGGACGAAGAATAGTATATTGTATATGATGCATTGATCTTTTGGAAAACTTGCACTCTCCCAGCTAGGGAGAGATATTGACTGTCCCATTTATTTAGCTTTGACTCCACCTTATTTAAGACCCAATGCCACATTTCCGTTAGGTTGGGGCAAATGGAGAATGGGATACCTATATTTTTAACTTGGAAATCAGGACCTTTCCAGTTGAAATTTCATCTTTTCATCCATGGGGGGGGACTCCTCTGTCCATCCTAAGCATATGGATTTCTCCATTGAAATATTATTGCCTGAGGCTGTGCAGAACCAATCCATTTTATTCATGAGTGTTTCTAGGTTATTAACATCCAGTTGAAGAAAAAGTGTAGTATCATTTGCAAACTAAATGTTGGTGACCTCTTTTCCTTTTGGGATTTGTATGCCCCTGACCTTAGGTGAGAGTATCTCTTCTAAGAGAAGATATCTAACAACATCTACAACTATCACAAACAAGGATGGGGCTAGGGGAAAGCCTTGTCTAATGGATCTAGTGAGATCGAAGTTGTCTGAAGGAATACTGTTGACTTGAATTCTTGCCTGAGCACCCTTCATCAATGTTTTGAAAATTTTAATATATTGTTGGGGAATCCTAGGGATTCCATCATGAGGTAGATGAAGTCACATTCTATACGGTCATATGCTTTCTCATAGTCTAGGAGAATCATAGAAGCTTGTTGGTTAGTTTCCTTCGCCCAGTCCATGGTTTCCCAACAAGTGATTAGGTTTTCCAGAATGTACCTACCTTTGATAAAGCCAGTTTTGTTATGGTTGATGATCTTGGGGAGAATGTCCTTTAATCTATTGGCCAAGGCTTTAGCTAGAATCTTGTAGGATACATTTAGTAGAGTGATTGGGCGCTAGTTTTTTATCAGTGT
This sequence comes from Thuja plicata, assembly GCA_018584345.1. Lineage (NCBI taxonomy): Eukaryota > Viridiplantae > Streptophyta > Pinopsida > Cupressales > Cupressaceae > Thuja > Thuja plicata. The sequence continues at coordinate 1,647,451 of MU223928.1, read as the reverse complement.
TCTATCTCCTTCTTGGGGAGAAGCTTAATCAGACCATTGTTAATCTCTCCCCCTAGGAAACCTTCTACAAAGCTTCCTCATATACCTCAAGAAAATCCTGTCAACTCCAATCTATATTCTTCTTGTAGAATTTTGTAGGTATTCTATCAGGACCTGGTGCTTTGTCTGAGGCCATTTGTTTTATAGCCCCCTTGATTTCTTCTATACAGAGAGGTTTCTTTAGTAGGGTAAGATCCTCCCCCTTTAATTTGATGTGGACTAATTGTTTGATTATGTTTCTAGCCTCAACAACTCTATTTCCACTATCTTCTGCAGAGAAGAGATTCTAGCAATACTTGCCAAATGCTTGGACAATGGCCTATTGGTCCTCAATCTTAATGCCATCAACCCAGATTTCTTAAATCCTGGTCTTACTTTCTTTTTGTTTAAAGAGGTTGAAGAAGAATTTTGTTCCTCTATCTCCATGTTCTACCCACTTGCTTCTGGACCTGATTTTAATCCCTTTAAGTATTTCATTTTGGATACCTCTAAGAGTCTCCTTAGTATTGGAAAGTAGAGCTGCCTTGTCAATAGAGTAGGGGTTATTGTATAGTTTAGCTTCTGCCTTAGAAAGGTCATTGTGAAGCTTTTCTTCACACCATCTAGCATCTTTGGCCTTTTTCCTTCCTACTATTTGGAATAGTGTTTTTCAGTTGTCTAAGTTCTGAGCCCATCTGCTCCTAGAATCTTTGTGCTTTACTACTGTAATATTGAACCATCTAATCATAAAGGCCGCATTGCAAACGTTCTCTTCATTTAGAAGGGATGTATTCAAGTGGAACATATTGTTACTAGGTTTGTGTTTAGTAGATAAGTCATTGGGGGAGAATCTTGCCACAATGGTGGTCTGAAAGTGTACAAGGGGACACTCTTACTAGCCTGCCTTCTTCATCTCTCTGACATCTGAGAATTTGGTGGATAAAGTAGAACCTATCAAGTCTAGAGTAAATATTTTTACCTCCTTTTTGAAAATTACACCAGGTGAACTAGATATCTTTGTGATCCCTTTTACAACCTTTGAGTGGGTCAAGAATCTTGTGAGTATTTATCATTTTCTTCCAAAAAAATTGCTCACTTCCTTTTCATTCTAGTCTATTGCCTCCTAGTTTGTCTTGAGGGTCTTCCACCATGTTGAATTCACCTCCCAGTATCAATGGGATGTTCTCAAGTTGTGCCACCCATCTCCACAATTATGATCTTTCCCTATAGTCATTGGGGGAATATATAGAACATATACCATATTTCTTGCCATTGATATCCAGGACCAACCAAACTGCCCTATTGCAGGGAGAGGTACCCCATTTGGAGACAAATTTGGCCCAAAGAAGGCTAATAAGAATGGTCGTGCCTCTCCTTCCTTTGTGATGAGAGGTGGAGAAGGTTGTAGCATCTCTCCATATACACTTGAGGGAAATGTATAAGGTGAAATTGGTAGCCTTAACCTCCTACAGTAGGAGAAGGTCTATACCTCTATGGGCTCTAACAAATCTCTAGACAATGTATTTCCTATCAGAGGATTCCAATCCTCTCACATTCCAAGATGCGATTTTGATATCCATAAAGGTTAATTTGATGATTCCATACTAGATCTAAAGCTCATATAGGATTTAGGCAAGCTAGAGGTTTTTTTTTTTAACATCTTTCTTGTTACCTGATCCAATCGGTCTCCTCCTTTTCCTCTTAGTATCTTTGGGACCAGTTTTGTCCACACTGCTTTGTAGGTCAACAGAGATATCTAGGGGTTTTTTAACTCTTGGGATCCTTTTGATCCTATTGGTATTGAACATAGCCTCCCATGTATTTTCTACAAACGGGATGATGACCCAATCTTTATTCATCCCGCTGTCATTAAGGATCTTTTTGAGAGAAAGCTCGGGTTCCTGAGAGGAGGATCCAATCACAGTCCTCATGGTACTACTCTCATTAGAAATGACCACAGGGTGATTATGGGTAGAGGGGGTGGGGATGGGGGGAGGAAGTGTGAGGTGAGGGGGTTGCATGGATGACTATAAGTTCATAATTGTTCAATGAGTTCCTGATAGAAGGGTCTCTATTAGTGTATCCAGTCTGCTCCCCTAAAATTTCAATGTCACTCTAACTGTATCCTCTAACATCTACCTCCCCTTCCTCTAGTACACTCCCACTATCCATTTCTATCCTATTTTCATATCTAGGGAGGAGTTTAGTATCTGGGGATTCATATTTTTCCAATATTCTTTCATTGGTGTTACCTCTCCTCCTTTTGAAGGGTCCTTCCTGTTTCCTAATTTTCTCCAAGACCAAATGTTGAGCATTCTTATTGCTTCGTATGCCTCTGTTCTTGAGACTCGGTGGGATCCTCTCACCATCCCCATTGTTGTATGTGGTGACCAGTCTCTTGTTAGAGGAGTCATCTAGTCTAAGGGAAAGAGAGAGTTGATCAAGGCTAAGGTGGACAGGGTCAGGGTTATTCGAGGGGTTAACTTCATAAATGGAGGAAGAGAGGAGAGGAGGCTTAGAAGGCTTGATATGCGGGGCGAAGGGAGGTGTGGGACCAGAGGAAGAAGGGTTAGAATCAACATTCATGTCAGAAGGTAGGGTGCAGGATTTAGGTCTGGAGGCCAGAAGAGGGCAATCTCTCCTTCTATGTCCATCCCTCTTGCACAGAAAACATACGTTAATGCCACCCAAGAAGATCACTGGGCATGAGTAGAGGCCATCCTCGAGTTGGAAAACAATGCATTCAGGGAATTCCACCCCAGTATTAATTGAGATTAACACCCAGGCATCCAGACGCAGGAGGAGAGTACTGGATTGATCAACCCTAATAACTTTACCTAGGAATTCGAGGGCTTTTGGAAGAACATTCCAGAGGAACGAAGGTAGGTTTCTCACAGTTGTCCATCTAAAGCATGAGAGTGCCAGGATTTTGGCAATGTTGGCTTCATGGGTCCAAGCTAGGGCACGGAAGTTACATGAGCCTATGCTCCAAAATTGTTTGTCTACAACTGCTTTCTGGCTTGCGGGGTCATAAAAGAAAATAATAAAAAGCCCTTTTTGGACCATACGACAGAAAAAGAATCTATAACCAAGTTTCTTACTCCATACAGAATGTAACCAATTATTCAAAAAAACTCTGGAAGGAATCTTATCTATGTTTTCAGCAGCAAGAAAGATAGCCGACTCACCTAACCTAGCCTTCTCTGCATTAATAATATCACACATTTGAATTGGGAGAAATGACGAGGCGTTTGGTGCTCGAAACCTTACCTCCTGGTCTTCCTGTGTTTTCCTCTTCTCCATGTTCTTTGCTGGAGAAGGTGGCGCCATCTTTGTTTAGGGGAACACCCGTGACCACTTGGCTAAACGACCTAGGCTGGTTATCTCCTTTCTCTTCTGGAGCAGGAATGGAGGCACCTGCAGAGGAAGAAATGCCGACACCATCCGACAAGGAGCCCATGAAGACCGGGAGGGTAGGTGTGCATTGAATACGCCCTGCGTACGGCAAGTCGGCTGCGAGGTCGCCATTTGCTTCGTTATTCAGAGCAAGTTGCAGAGCAACATTTTCTCAAATCTCTGTCCAATATCTATAGGTTGCGTATAAGCACTTCCAAATTAAATGTTAAAAAACAAACCCCGTACACAAATTTTTGAAACAATAAATATTAAATATGAATATAAATATTATATTTAAAATTTTAATTCTAAAACTGGAAGCTGTATTACTTCAAAACTTTAAGATAATGATCATAATAATAATAAAACAACTTACGACTGGTAATGACACTATAACGAAGACTTTAATCTCTTAACCCCTTGAAGAATCATAGTACAGGTAAATTGTAAAGTCTCGTGCAAACATATAAAAACTAAAATTGCATGCCATTAAAACATTAAAAGAGGGGCTCAAATAACAAGAAGGTGCAGATTCATTACACAGACCATGTAATCCATTTCCCCTTTTTGCTCAATGGTTGTGACAGGAAATCCTGTGTTATATGTTCAATTTCATTTGTCGAAACATAATGTTTAACTAATTTTATAAAACATAATGTTTAACTAATTTTATAAAACATAAAATATTTGAACAGTTAAAAGAAACATAAGAGCTAAACACGAGATTTTACACGAGCAAAAGTAAAGTGCAGTGGATGCTTATCCATATTACTATGGAAGTTTGAGAATGACATTGCTAGTGTTGTCATATCAATCCATTTCTATGGATAAACATCATCTTGCTCATTGGGCATCTACTGCAGCAAACATTTAGGCCATCCACTCATGACATAAAGAAACAAAACTCCAAAATGTAATATACTTCAAGCCAAATTGTACCGAATTGCCCAGCTGAGAATTCTGAGATCCTCAACTCTGCAATCTGCACATACAATGCCCTCGCCATACAATTAAACATGTAAAATTTCTATTGTAATTTTAAAGCTTGTAACAATGTTTAGACATATGGTCCAATCTATATATACCCACCTTCATTTCTCCATTGAAAAACACCACAACATGGACTGATTTGGAGGGCTGAAAGTATGACAGACTTGAGCTTGCTGCTAAAGCCATTTGTCTTTCATTCGATAATTCACACTTTTCCTTGTTCTAATTTGTAGTCAAAGAGCACAAAGGGATCTAGTAACAGAGGGACCAATTTACCAACCCCTCATCAAATGGTCTTTCTTAATCTGCTCTTATACACTGTCTACTTTGACCTTTACTGTTTCATGGTACAGCTGTATTTTAGCATATGCTTCAATCCAAAGGGCATTTCAACATGTCTTGAGCATATCTTAGTAGAAGTAGTGATGACAGCAGCATTGAGATTTGAAAAAAAAAATTCAAGGGTTTAGGTATATTTTTTTAAGGTGATGACAGCAGCATTGACATTAGTAAAGTAATCAAGAATGTCTATTTTTTTCATAAAAAGCAGTATATATTAATAAAAAATGAAATTCTGCAATGAAAGTTTTTTTTAAATGATATTTAAAAGATCAAGTGATCTATAAGACTAAAAATTTAAATCATATATAAACCAACAAAAAAAATTTGCTCCAATAGTTTGGGCATTTGAAAATGCTTTGAGTATATTCGGATGAAAGTATTGGATGACAAAACTACTGAAATTAGCATAAAAAATCAAGTGGGCATTTATTTCTTTATGGAAAACAGTCTATATCAATAAAAAAATAAAATATATTTTTTAAAATAATATTTATAGATTAGGTAGTCTATGAGCCAAAGAGTTGAACTGTTTAGAAACAAAAGAAATCAATCAACAAATTATATTGAACTTTAACAAAGATTATGTAGTCTAATAGAAATAGTGATAACAACAACATTGTCAACAGTTAAAAACCAAAACTTTTTTTCATAGAAAAGAGTATATATCAATAAAAAAATAAAATTATGAAATGAAAAGATTTATAATAATGTTTATGAGATGAAGTAATCTACAAGACAAGAGATTTGAACAATATGAAAACCAACAAAAATTCTTTCACTATAATCTAAGATATGCTTTGTTTCAATCTCATGAACATTTGAAGACGCATTATCTGGTAAAGATAGTGATAAAAACAATACTAACATTAGCACAAAAACCAAAGGTGTTTGTCACTTTTTGGAATGTATTCCATATCAATATAAAAAATGAAATAAAAGTTCTAGATAACATTTATGAGATCTCTTAATCTTTAAGATTTGAAAATTGAACTATATAAAAACCAACCAAAATTCCAATTAGCAAATAACAAAAACCTCTAACAAAGATTTAAAAAATGTTTAATCTATAAGGTTTGGCAATTAGATAGGGGTATTTTCTAATCCTCCTATTGAATGACTAACTTAATTATAATGGATGCTTGGCAAAAATCATAAAAACTATCTCAGTGTACTTTCAAAATATGGATCACCTATGCTCTCCAAGCATCACTAGCTCATTCACATTAACTACCAATCAAATTATACATGAAGTTTATAAGCTTTTGAATGATAAAATTGAAATTTTAGCTCATTCTCTTCTTTACCAGTACTACCTATAGATTGACTAGATACAAATTGCTTCTATACTCTTACAAATAGAAAGAAAAAATATATAGAAACTAGGATAAACCTTTGTATATGAGAGTTATGAATTGGGAACTATTGACCTTGAATAATTAATTACATTTTCTCTATTGTCTATATTGGATCATCAATTATTTGGTATATAAGATAAGAGGGTTAGAAAGATAAATGGTAATAAAAAGATATTTAAATAACATCACAATTCTTAAGAGAGTCCTTTATTACTAGAAAACCAATCAAAAAAATAATATTTTGAAATAATCAAAATATTTCACCATAACACCAATAATAAAGAGAAATATTGTACTTTTATTCTAGGCTTACATTTTGTGAACAAAAAAATATTGACAATAATGACATTGGAAGAGATTTTTTGATTTGTAGAAATGCCATAGAAAATAAATGCTCAATTAAAAATTAAGAAATATAATTGATTATATCTAGCCTATTTGAGATAGATAACACAATTATTGTCTACAACATGACTACAAAAGTGACTTCATAGACATCAAGATGTGCATTTGATCAAATTTATTAACTAATTCAAAAAAAAAAAATGTATTATATTTTATTTTCAATTAATTAATATATAAGGTCAATATACATCTAGATGTTTGCATAGACAATACACATATAGACAAGGGGGCTAAGTTCAAAGTATATTCAATTGCAAACCATACAGTCAATCAAAGAGAGGACATCATTTTCATTAATTGTAAGTGTGCATAGAACCACACTCTTAAAATGTATTAACTTTAAGAGTTTGGCTTGATATGCCAACATTTTCTACACATGCAATTTGTGATTGCTATGAGGTTTTTGCATGAGTATTGCATCCATCTCAATGATCAAAGTGGGTTTAGGAATATAAATTAAGCTCTTTCATAGATGACTAATACTCATGTCAAGCTTTGTATTTTGGTGTCCTCGAGTTGGATTAATTTGTAGTATTAATGGACTCTACCTATCAATCTCCCACAACTATAAGAGAGCATTTAAAATTTCTTTGAAGGAATTTATTTGTGAATTTAAGAATTTCTCCCTTTTAGCCCAACTAAACCACCTTTTAATATAAGTGCAAACCATGCAAAGTTTCCATAATGGTTCATATTGGTTTCATATGCCTTGAGGTTGGAAATGTGCTTGACTAACAATTTTTTAAAGACCACCTTAGAAACTTTTGTAGATATTGAAGGTAAGAAAATGTAGGGAAAGTTAACCATTTCCAATAATGTGTAGAAGGGTCTCTAGTAAAATACACTTGAGGTAGTAAAAGGATACACATCTATTGAGGAACCAAGTGGCATTGACCGTTTCTTCCTCCTACAAGAGCTCAAATATATTAACACATCCTGGGAGGCTCTTTCTCTCCTTAGAACGAGTCTCATTAAATACAATCTATACATTTTCAAGAGCTATTTGTGCATAAATTAATCACTCTTAAAATAAAGGAGAATCAAGCTAAGGCAAATGCGATTATCCGACGCTTTTTGTATATCATATATAACAACTTCCATAGGGTTATGAGTTAAGTGGGATGAAATTTGAGGGTAAATATATGTATGATATTTTGGCCTTGGAAATGTCACCACACCTCTCTCTATAAGTTATGTTTTGTTTCTATGTGAATTGATAAAACATGAGTTATCCTGATGGGGAGCTCACTCTCAAGAGCACTCTTGCTCCAATCAAGACCTCTCCTTGGGCCTTCTTAGGGTTCCTATCACTACCCTAACCAGAGGACAACCATGTGATCATCTATCTCCTTTGGAGCTCTCCACCAACTTCAAACTCTCCTTAAGTCCTTCTCCATTCTTCTATGCACCCATAGGCTTATAATAGCCACTTTCTTCCCAAACTATCCTTGCCAATAGTAATAGGGTTCCTGAACATCACTAGGTCACTTTCAACTGATCTTGATCCACTTTGATGGATCTCTCCTTTAGGTTTCAATCGGGTTCTTAATTTCAATATTTTAGGCTTTGTAGCCTTTTAGGCCTTATTAGCCCTCCTACACACTGTAATCTTGGATTTACTCACAAAATCCCTCAACACCCCTATGAATCAACTATGGATTCTTTGTAATACTATACTAGGGTCTAAAATTTTAAAGGTTTTAGACCCCTACCTTGTCCGTACGTAGGAATTTCAAGAAACGCCTACTTTTAAGAGTTTAGGGAACATGTACACCAGTTTGTGTTCTTGGTTTGAACTAGGTGGTCTATTCAACTCCTCTAATCATCTCCATGCATCCAAATATCAAGGAATCACTCCTCTACATATTCCCACCTTTTATTGGTTTCACCCAATCCATTTAGCAAGCTTTCTTGCTACTGTCTCATCCAAGCTCCTAACCAGAATGCACAAGCACTCGCCTAGGACTTGGTGTTAAAATTGCTTCCCCTGCACAAAATGACTCCACAAGATATATATATATATATATATATATATATATATATATATATATATATATATATATATATGGATTCCCCTACTTGATCCCAAGAGGCCATAAATATTTTACCATGGGAATTGAAGTGGGGTGCATATTTACATGACTAGCTCAAAACCAGACATCGAACCAAAAGAAAAGAAAGAATTTACAAAAGCTTCACTAGTAACACTAAAAAATTAAACCAATGCCACAAAAATTATCTACATACAAAAACAAAAGGTCTCAATGCATTACTTCATCACTTTTAATCCATTACACAACTGGATCAAAGCTCTGTTACTGAATACAGTAAAAAAACTTTCCTTCACAATGCTCAATCCGTACACAATCACAACTAACTATCAGATTAGGGTTTTATCCACCTTATATACCATATTCTCACATGTTTATACCCTCATTTTTTGATTTGGGTACCATTAAATCCCTTTCCTAGATTTTAGGAAATGTTGTCATGACAACTTTTCAAAATTGAAAAGTTTTCATGAGCAACTTTTACATCTTTTAGCATTTCATCAAACCACTATGTCTAATGACCCAAATTTACTTCAAATCATCATATAAGACCTTAAAACACCTAAAAAAATCAAAATCCCAAATGTCACTCCATTTTGGGATCTCAACCCAAGTTTTACCATTTGAGTTGACTTCCTAGGACTGAAACACCTAGATCCTATTTGACATCATCAAACACTAAAACCTAATCACTCCTAACTCTAGACACACACAAAACAAACTTGGGACTTCATACTTAGTCCTTATTAACTTTGGTGGTTGGTCAAACCAACCTACAAGCCAAAATGCTTTAAATATCTAACAAGACCTTAAGGTGCTCCCGCACCATCCTCCCCCTGCAACAAGAAAATCAAGGTACTTTAGGTGTGATATACTCCATACGTATTCCATGCTTCTTGAATTCTTCCTCTACTTTCCATGTAGCTTCTACCTTGGGTTGGTGTTCCCATTTCACCAAATGTTCCAGGTATTCTTTCTTTATTGTCTTCTTCTTCACCCTGGAATCTAGAATCGTTTCCACTTGTGGCTTAACTTGAACAGGCAATCTGAGTCCTTCCAGATCCTTAGCTACCTCTGCACTATATTCTCCATCATATATATTTGGTCCTCTATATGGAATCAAATACTTCACATTGAAGATGGGGGAAGTAGACATATCCTTTGGTAGATCTATCTTGTAGGCATTGGGTCCATACTTAGCCAATACCTTACAAGGTCCAATTCTCTTCATTTGGATTTTTCTTGGTCTTCCCTTCTATAACCTAGATTTATTCAAGTACACCATTACCAAGTCTCCTACCTAAAATTGTAGGTCTCTTCTTCCTTCATCCTTCTTAACCTTCAACTTCTGATTGGCCTCCATTAGAGTCTTCTTCACTTGTTCATGGACTTCTCTCATTGACTGTGCAAGTCAACTGCATGTCCACTGATTCCTTCATATCCCTTTATGTCTCTGAGCTCCATTACACCCCTGGGATGTATGTCATATACAATCTCAAATGGAATCTTACGTCCAGTAGTCTTATTTTTTCTATCATTGTAGGCAAATTTTTCCTATGGGATAAGTTGTTCCCATCCTTGCCCATACTCTTTTGTCAAACATCTTAGCAAGTTTCCAAGAACCCTATTGATCACTTCTGTCTGACCATCCATTTGAGATTGATATGCAGATCCATGAGACAAGTTAGTTCCTAGTCTTCTCCGCAGGGTCTTCCAAAAGTGCCCCATAAACTTTACATCTCTTTCAACAACAATACTCATTGGTAAACCATCTATCCTAACTATCTAAGTGAAGAAAAGGTGGGCAATGTGACTGGCATCATGAGTTGTCTTACATGGAATGAAATGAATCATTTTACTGAATCTGTCCACAACCAAAAACACACTGTCTAAACCAGTTGGAGTTCGAGGTAACCCCACTATGAAGTCCATACTTATGCACTCCCATGGTCTACTTGGGATGGTAAATGGATAATAAAGACCTGCATTTGATGATGTCCCATTTTCCTTCTGACATACTCCACACTGCTCCACATACCTTCTAACATCTTTCTGCATTTTAGGTCACCAATAGAACCTTTCCACTAAGTTTAGGGTCTTATTCAACCCAAAGTGTCCACTAAAAATTCCATTGTGCTTCTTTTGGATGAGGTTCTCCCTCAAGGAACCCCTTGGAACACATAATTGTTTGCCTTTAAACAACAAGCCATTCTGCATGTATAATCTACAAACCCACTAGGAAAGTGATTCTCAAAATCAGTACACACCTTATGAATCTCTAAGAGATCAGTATCTCCCTCATATAGGTCTTTGAATCCTTCAATCCCTGTGCTCTACAACTAAATCTCTTGAATGGTGAGAAATCTCCTACTAAGGGAATCTGCTACCTTGTTGTTCACCCCCTTTTTGTGCTTGATGGTGAAGGTATATGACTGCAGAAACTCCATCCATTTATGTGCCTCAAACTAAGCTTATCCTATGAATTAATGTAGCTTAAGGCATGGTTATCATTATAAACCACAAATTCTTTGGGCAACAAATAGTGCCTCCACTTCTTAAGAGCCTACACCAATGCATAAAGCTCAAGATCATATGAGGAGTATCTAGACTTTTCCTCATTAATCCTCTCACTAAAGAAGGCTACTGGTGTTCCTTCCTGACTTAGGACTACACCCACTGCTATGTTGCTAGCATCACATTCCACAATGAAAAGTTTATCAAAACTTTGTAAAACAAATATTGGTTGGGTGGCTATTTCCCTCTTCAATTTCTCAAATCCTTCATTGGCCTCCTTGGTCCATAGAAAATTTGTTTTAAGTCTTCCTTTTATAGTATCAAGGATTGTTGGACAGATTTCACTAAATCTCCTAACAAACTTCCTATATAATTGGGCTAACCCATTGAAGCTTCTGACTTTAGTCCCTATCGTAGGAGTAGGCCAACTCAAAATGGATTCAACCTTACTCTTGTCCATCTTCAAGTCACCTTGGGATACTACAAATCCTAGGTAGACTAGTTCTTGTTTCATAAACTCAATCTTTTCAATCTTTATGGTGAGCTTCTCCTCTTACAACCTCTTCAACACTAGTTCTAAGTGTTTCAAATGCTATTCCTTTGTTTTACTAAAAATGAGGATGTCATCTACGTAGAAAACTACAAATACACCTATGTAATCATTCAAGACTTCATTCATGACCCTCATAAAAGTACTAGGTGCATTGGTAAGCCCAAAGGGCATTACTAACTATTCATATAGCCCCTTTGTAGTTTTAAAGGCTGATTTCCACTCATCACCCTCTTTCATTCTAATCTGATAGTACCCACTCTTCAAGTCAATCTTTGAGAAGTACTTAGCACCCCCTAAACAATCCATTAAATCTTCTATTCTAGGAATAGGAAATCTATATCTAATAGTTATCCTATTAATTTCCCTAGAATCAGTAAACATTCTCCACTTACCTCCCTTTTTAGGAGCCAACACCACTAGGACAACACATGGGCTTATGCTCTTTCTAATCAACCCTTGATCCAATAGCTCTTGAACTTTCCTTTCTATCTCTTTGTTCTATTTAGGTGTCATCTTGTATGTAGCCTTTTTAGGCAATGATGCCCCTGGCACAAAGTCAATTTGATGACTTATCTCCCTCTTTGGTGGTAATGTAGCTGGAGTCCCTTCACAAATGATGTCTTTAAACTGATCTAGTAACTCTTTCACTTCTCTTGGAATGGGTGCTTGTTTAGGTGTCTCCTCCTCCCTTGGTTTCACTAGGATTGCATAGCCAATTCCTTCTTCATCCTTAATGTCCATCAAGAATTCTTTCCCACTAATTAGTAGGATATTGGAGTCCATATTCTCCACTGTTTCTTCTTTTATTAATGACTATATCTTATAAGTTACTCCATTCTTCTTGAATGAGTACTTATTCTCCTTCCCATGGTGAACCGACTCTCTATCATACTGCCATGGTCTGCCAAGCAAAAAATGGCATGCATCCATTGGTAACACATCACAAAGTATCCTATCTTGATACTTTCCAATAGTGAACTCAACCCACACTTGTTCATTCACCAAGATATTATGGCCCTTATTCAACCAAGTTACCTTGTAAGGGCATACATGAGGAATCTTTACCAATTTAAGCTTCTATAATGCCTCCTTTGAGATCACATTGTTAGTAGATCCAAAGTCAATTATGACCCTACATACCTTACCAAGTATCTTACACTTGACTCTAAAAAGAGCCCTTCTCTGCTTGTGTTCATCCTTTATAGGTACTTTGATTAGAATCCTCCTAAGAATGAGGTTCTCTCCCTTCTCTGAATCCAAATTGATCTCTAATTGTTTGGTCATATCATCTTCTTGTACACAGGCAATCTTCTTCTCACCTTGTGAAGTTGGTGGCTTATCTAGACATCTATAGGTAGGGTGACCTAATTGGCCACAATAGTAATATTTCATTGTAGCAAAGTGTGAGATCCTTCCAAACCCACCTTATCTGCTTTCTCCAACATTGTGAAATCTCCTTCCTCTATTATATACTCCTCTGTTATTGGACTCATGGGTTTGTTCCACATACTTAGAGTCTCCTTGATTTATATTTTCATTGCCCCTTCCATTGGAGCCACATCTATATCCTCCTCTAGAGTCTCTACCTCTTCCTCTACCCCTTGAGTTAGAGTCTTGCTTCTTTCTAAGTTTATCTTCCACTTTTAGGGCCATTTTAAAACAACTATGAATGGAGGTTAGAGTAAAGATGCTTAGCTCTTATTGTATTTTCCACCTTAATCCATTAAGGTACCCAGAAAACTTGATGCTCTCTGTCTCTTATACCCTAGATCTAAGGCAAAGATTCTATAACTCTTCTGTATAGGATGGCACATCTAGGTCCTTTTGTCTGAGATTCTACCTTCTCTTATGTAGTTGGATATCATAGTCTTCTAGTAGGTAGTTTTCTTTCACCGTAGCCACCATAGCTTTCCAATTTTCTATTGGCTTCTTCCCTTCTTCTCTCTTTCTTCTTGCAAAAACTTCCACCAAGTTAATGCTTGTCCTCTTAGCCTTGATTTGGATATCTTCACCTTCTATGCCTCTATGATACCATCACATTCAAAATGGTTCTCCATACCTTCAATCCATTCCATAACCATCTCTGCATCCATCTAGCCAGAGAACACTGGAATGCCTTCTAGGGCCTTGCCACTTAATGCCTTAAGGTCCTTGAGGAATGGTTCCTTAGGTAGAAGAGGGTCAGGCTCTGGTTCTACCTCCTCTTCGACTTGTTTCTTTCCTTTATCATTATCTTCACCCATCTGTTCTTTCACTTCTCTTTGACATACACTGATCAATTCCCAAGCCTTTCAATGGCTCTAATACCAATTTTGATGGGGAGCTCACTCTCAAGAGCACTCTTTCTCAAATAAAGACCTCTCCTTGGGCTTTCTTAGGGTTCCTATCACCACCCTAACCAGAGGACAACCCTGTGATCCTCTATCTCCTTTGGAGCTCTCCACCAACTTCAAACTCTCCTTAAGTCCTTCTCCATTCTTATATGCACCCATAGGATTATCCTAGCCACTTTCTTCCCAAACTGTCCTTTCTAATAGGAATAGGGTTCCTGACCATCCCTAGGTCACTTTCAACTAATCTTGATCCACTTTGATGAATCTCTCCTTTAGGTTTCATCTGGACTCTTAATTTTCAAGATTTTAGGCCTTGTAGCCTTTTAGGTCTAATTAGCCCTCCTACACACTATAATGTTGGATTTACTCACAAAATCCCTTAACACCCCTATAAATCAACTATGGATTCTTTTTAAGACTATCCTAGGGTCTAGGATTTTAAAGGTCTTAGACCCCCACCCTGTCTGTACATAGGACTTTCAAGAAACCCCTACTTTTAAGGGTTTAGGGAACATGTACACCAGTCTCTATTCTTGGTTTGAACTAAGTGGTCTATTCAACTCCTCTTATCGTCTCCTTGCATCCAAATATCAAGGAATCACTCCTCTACATGTTCCCACCTTTGATTGGTTTCCCCCAATCCATTTAGCAAGCTTTCTTGCTACTGTCTATCCAAGCTCCTAACCAAAATGCACAAGCACTGGCCTCGGGCTTGGTGTTAAAATTTCTTCCCTTGCACAAAAATACTCCACAAGATATATATACACTGTACATGGATTCCCCTACTTGATCCCAAGAGACCATAAATATTTGACCACGGGAATTCAAGTGGGGTGCATATTTACATGCCTGGCTCAAAACAAGACAGTGAAACAAAAGAAAAGAAAGAATTTACAAAAGCTTCACCAGTAACAATATATAATTAAACCAATGCCACAAAAAGTATCTACATGCCAAAAAAAAAGGTCTTAATGCATTACTTCATCACTTTCAATCCATTAAACAACTAGATCAAAGCTCTGTTACCAAATACAGTAAAAAAACTTTCCTTCACAATGCTCAGTCTGTACACAATGACAACTAACTATCAGATTAGGGTTTTATCCACCTTATATACCTTATTCCCACATGATTGGATCCTCATGTCAGGATTTGGAAACCATTAAAGCCCTTTCCTAGATTTTAGGAAATGTTGTCATGACAACTTTTCAAAATTAAAAATTTGTCATGAACAACTTTTACATCTTTTAGCATTTCATCAAACCACTATGTCTAATGACCCAAATTGACTTCAAATCATCATATAAGACCTTACAACACCTAAAAACATCAAAATCCCAAATGTCATTCCATTTTGGGATCTCAACCCAAGTTTGACCATTTGAGTTGACTTCCTAGGACTTAAACACCTAGATCCTATTTGACCTCATCAAACACTAAAACCTAATCACTCCTAACTCTAGACACACACAAAACACACTTGGGACTTCATACTTAGTACTTATTAACTTTCATGGTTCGCGAAACCAATCTACAAGCCAAAATGCTTTAAAGATCTAACAAGACCTTAAGGTGCTCCTGCACCATATCCCCTAGGTCATAAATTTTTGAATCATTATATAGACTCTCACAATACACAAATATGAACATATACAAGGAAAACCAATAAGAATGGATCGTATAAGAATTCACAACATGTAAAGCAATAAATATCAAATGACCAAAGAAAAATCACTTCAAATAATAATTACATTATGATATCACAAAAAATAGAATTTAACTCAAATTATCACAACCACTTATTCCTTGCTACATGCTCTTTCTCTAAAGCAAAATGTTTACATTTTATGATACGTTTTTCTTTTGAAAACCAAAATTGATACAATCATTATTCCATATAATTAAAGTTTGAACAAAAGTAAAATTGAAAGAAATTGATTGGGTGAAAAAATTTAGATGTTGTCAACAATAATCATGCATCATCACGATGCATTACTCAATATCAATTAAGTTTAACAAAATTCAATGCAAACCCCATGAAAAGCAACCATTTTTCTCTATAAAGCTCATTAATTTTGTTAAAAAACATCAATCTAAAGTTTTCAATCATATCAATTAAAGTATAGTTGTTCAATACAAACAATATATCTAATTCATTAATTTATCTACCCTCTTAAGACTAGATTTCAATCCTCTCTTGATATCTGATATTATTAAATATTTTGAAAGCTTACATGTCAATCTTAATCAAATATATTAACCTCCCATGTTGAGACTTGTCTGTCAATCATTTTGAACACAAGAATTTCATCTTAATCGAACCTATTAAATATTTGCAAAGCTTGCATGTCAATCTTGACCAAATATATCAACCCTCCATATTGATGCTTGGTTGTAAAATATTTTCAGCACAAAAATTTCCTCCTAATGGACCCTGAATTTTTTTAGCCCAAAGATTAAACAAACTATTGGGAGAAACAAGAATATAGATTTTTCATTTAAACATTTTAGATTACAATAACTATACAGTCACATATGAAGATTACAATGACAAATGCAGGAATACATTTTAGATAATCTATTCAACTTTTTGAAACTCATAGCATGATTAGGGGAAAGGCACCAGTAGTGGCTATACATAACTTTTCATTTTTAATTGAGGTACCAAACGATATCGGATTTCGATGGTTTTTTTTTAGTTGTTTTCATATGTGACTTAATTGCTTAAAGCTAAGGTTTCAGCTTTTGGCCAATAACGATGCATTCTATAGAAAGCGTTATGCGCGAAGGGGTTAAAAAGTGGTCCAAAAAAAGTGTTTATAGATACTTGACCCCCATTGCACCAATAATTATTCAATCAAATCACCAGTAGTGGTTCATAATTAAGTCAATCATGGGTCAAAAAATCACTACAAAATCTAGTAGTGGTTCAATAAATCACTAGTAGTGGTGCACAAATGATCCAATCATGGGTCAAAAAAGCTAAAAAATGACCAACTATTGGTATATAAATGATCCACTACTAGTAAATAAAATGATTAAAATTGAGTGAACGGGTATAGAGGCTATGTTCACTACTAGTGCCTTTCCCCTAAAACTCACTAGCCATTGACAATCACCGTCAAACCACTCATGCCACTTCTTTGTCAACATTGATTAACCAGCATCACATTTGACAACTTGCTCTTATATACCTACCTCTACTCTACTTCTCGTAACTTTCTCTTATGAAATTATGTATAGAATCTAGAAAACTTGTTATGATTACCTAATACATCTTTCTAGGTAAAATCTATTATAAAGTTTAAGGAAATCCATCTTCCAATGCACAGCTTCATTTGTCTAATCATTTGATGTCATCTTGTAATATGTTTCCTTCCTAAAAAAATGGCAGCTTACTACATTTTTCCACATATCAACAGGTGTGTATATGAACATCTTTTATGTAGAACTAAACTATACACACAAGCTTAGGAACAAATTACACCATTCGTAAAATGCACACTTGATTGAAATTCATTTGTATACAAACTCTAGTCTAATGCATGAGGTCTAACATCAATCCATATTTCTTATCGCACCAAGATTAGACAAACTCTAAAATGTTCATACATCAATTATGTTCTCATTTAAAAATAAAATTGTTTATATTCCTTTTCTACTATAAATTTATTATTGCTAAAAGAATCTCTCATGCTATTCAGGATCCCTTCCGCAATCAGCTTCACAGTTTTTTTTCTAATTATTGAGAAAAATTTCTATCACGCTATTCATTCCCCAATCAAGTCCATCTCCATTGTTTTTTATAAATTATTTGAACAGTTGAAAGAAACATAAGAACTAAACACAACATTTTCCAAGAGCAAAAGTAAAGTGCAGTGTATGCTTATCCATATTACTATGGAAGTTTGAGAATGACATTGCTATTGTTGTCATATCAATCCATTTCTATGGATAAACATCATCTTGCTCATTGGGCATCTACTGCAGCAAACATTTAGGCCATCCACTCATGACATAAAGAAACAAAACTCCAAAATGTAATATACTTCAAGCCAAATTGTACCGAATTGCCCAGCTGAGAATTCTCAGAGTTTTCTGAGAATTCTGAGAACCTCAACTCTGCAATATGCACATACAATGCCCTCGCCATACAATTAAACATGTAGAAATTTCTATTGTAATTTCAAAGCTTGTGAAAATGTTTAGACATATGGTCCAATCTATATATACCCACCTTCATTTCTCCATTGAATAACACCACAGCATGGACTGATTTGGAGGGCTCAAAGTATGACAGACTTGAGCTTGTTGCTAAAGCCATTTGTCTTTCATTCGATAATTCACACTTTATCATTGTTTACCATGCCAGAGGCTACCCTGAGCTTGGAAATTTTTTTAGAGGCTCTATGTTTGGAAGAAGACAAATGGAAGAACCTGGTGTTCTTATCTCCAGCCTTTAGCCACAGCGATCTAGACCTTTGTCTCTAGTACACTTCCTCTTTAGATATAATTTTACGAGTCTTGGCCAAAAGAATAGTCTCTTTATCCTTTAGGTCTTGAGACATACCTATATGTTGAATAGAGTCCTAAATGGAATCAAGTTCCTTTTGCAAGTCCAACTTAACTTTGAAGATGTCCCCGAACACTTCCTTACTCCTAGCCTTGATATTTTGTTTAATGTGCTGGAGTTTCTTAGACACCCAAAACATAGTAGTCCCACGAATGTTCACATTCCACCATTCCCAGATTCTGTATTGTAATTCAGGGTATTCAATCCACATTTTTTAAAATCTAAAGGGTATATTGCCCTTAACCTTCATTAGATCAGAAACAAAGGAGAGGGGGAAGTGATCTGATCCAACCTTCATGATGGAAGACAACAAGTAGCAAAAGTTGTTAAGCCAATTACCCGAAATCAGGGCACTGTCCAAACAAACCTGAATAAGGTCCTCTCCCACTCTTCTATTAGACCAAGTGTAATTAACACCTTGAAGATCAATATCAACAAGAGCTTGACGGTTGAATAAATCCATAAGATCAACTCTACCCTCCAGTTGACTCAAACTATCAATCCCTCCAAGCTTCTCATCCTCTCTTAGAGGATAGTTGAAATCTCCCACGATATTGTAAATGTTAAGATAAATAAATGATATAATTATTCACATTATAGTAAATATTTTAAATATAATAAGTTTCTTCTAAAACTTTTAGATTTAAAATACACTAAAATTATTTATTTAAATATAACTATAAAGAGTCAATAGAATGCTTCCAACACAAAAGTAGTTTACAAGATTAAATTAGCCCAACTAAAATTTTTATTTCTAAAAGATTTAATTTCTTTGAAGAGAATTTAAAACATCATACACAAATTTTTGAAAACTTTAAAATAATGATCATAATAATAATAAAACAACTTACTGTTGGTAATCAAATACACCGAGTAGTTTGGTTGGGCAAGTGGAACATTTTAGCAATGGTCTTTGGGTGTCCAATCGATGTAGCTTAGCCTTAGTCTCTTCGATTTCAATACAGATTTGATGCCTTGGCAAAAAATGTTCGTTGGCGTTGATGTTTGATGGCTCCTAACATCTTCAAAAGGCTCTTTGTATCCCCGAGTCCAGACGGCGTTACAAGATTGCAACATATCTCTCTAGATTCACTTTGCATGAATTGAACTCTTTCATTCAATTCACATCACATCATCCTGGTAGATCTTGTCCTTGGGCTCTGTCACATGAAAACTCTTTGCCTCCATTCTAGCACAACTGCCATCTCTTTTTTAGGAATGACTGGAGCTTTTTTAGGCGGAATTTTTGAAGTGCCACTAAAGTTGGGAATTGCCATTTTTTGGTTTCATCTTGAGACACGACACTGACAAGGAGAGTATGTTTCTCAGAAGTTATGCTAGAGTGTGACGCGCTATCATCAAGTGGTTTCTCTTGCATTAAGTTGGCGAGTTTTTTATCTTGGCAATACTGATATTTTCTTCTAAAATTTTTCCTGAGCTCAAGAGTGATAGACTTCTGAGACAGAAAGATGGATTCCCCGATTAAATTTGGTTCTGATATCAAACAAATAGGCTTTGACACCCCCATTACGTCCAATCAAATCAATGAAGTGTGTATCTATCAGCATCCCTTAGTCACTCATGCCAAGAGGAAAGTTTTAGGTTACAATTTTTTGTGTACAAATCACACGTTCAGGGTTTCTTCAGACATCTGCACGGGATTCCTTGCAAGTATTCTGGTTGCTCGGGCTTGAAAGATGCTGGCGGAGGATTTGTGTGATTATTTTTACTTTGGGAATTTCATTGTGGGGCTCCATAAGGTAGTCATGAACATCGATGCAGATCTCACAACACCACTACCTTGGGACTTAGCCATGACAATGACTGTAGGCCAACCCTTCCCTGGTTTTGGAATTGGCCCCAGATGAAATATATGCATTGAACCACCTCAACACCTTCACATTATTTGGGACTGGGAATGGGAATACCATCAACTACGGCTTTGCATGATGCAGAGAGGTTTAAATTCCTCTCTAAATTCCTAGGAATTGAGGATGGTTTGAATGTCCCGTATGGCAACAATTTAGAAAAAACTCTCCCTTGGGTTTATCAATACAAATATGATGAAAGGTTTGATGGGTTGGGGAGTTTGGACTCATCAGATAATGTAGTTTCAAGGGAAGAAATGGAGGTGGACTCTGATGATGATAGTGGCGAGGTTGAGGTCAATGGTGATGACAAAGAAGATGAAGACAAAGAGGATGCGAAAGATGAGGAGATTGGCTATCTAGAGGAGGAGTTTTTTGAGGAGGAACCAGAGGATAGAGGCTCTCCAGCCTTGCGGGATAGCTCCAAATTTGGTTTTGGAGCAACCACTGAGAATGACACCACTTCTCCCTCTGTGTGACCTCATGAGCTAAGTCCATTTGGGGCTATATGAATTTTGCATTTTGAATTTTGCTTGGTTATTCTATCATTGAATTTCTACCTGTTGCGATACTTTACTTTGGTTTGAGCCTAGGTGCTTTGTTTTGGGTTCATAATTCTCTTGGTAGGATTGGGTTATGAACCAGTAACTCTTTCATATGTTCCTTTCATTTTATAGTTTATATATTAATACAAATCTTGGCTTGGGCCCCTTAATGATAAAAAAGAAAAAATTACACTATAAAGAAAACTTTAATCTCTTAATCCCTTAAAGAATCATAGTATAGGTAAATTGTAAAGTCTCGTGCAAACATATAAAAACTAAAATTGCATGCCATTAAAACATTAAAAGAGGGGCTCAAATAACAAGAAGATGCAGATTCATTAGACAGACCATGTAATCCATTTCCCCTTTTTGTTCAATGGTTGTGACAGGAAATCCTATGTTATATGTTCAATTTCATTTGTCGAAACATAATGTTTAACTAACTTTATAAAACATAATGTTTAACTAATTTTATAAAACATAAACTATTTGAATAGTTAAAAGAAACATAAGAGCTAAACACGAGATTTTACATGAGAAAAACTAAAGTGGAGTGGATGCTTATCCATATTACTATGGAAGTTTGAGAATGACATTGCTATTGTTGTCATATCAATCCATTTCTATGGATAAACATCATCTTGCTCATTGGGCATCTACTGCAGCAAACATTTAGGCCATCCACTCATGACAAAAAGAAACAAAACTCCAAAATGTAATATACTTCAAGCCAAATTGTACTGAATTGTCAAACTGAAAATTCTCAGAGTTTTCTGAGAATTCTGAGAACCTCAACGCTGCAATCTACACAGACAATGCCCTCTCCATATAATTAAACATGTAGAAATTCTATTGTAATTTCAAAGCTTGGAACAAAGTATCATTAAAATGCAAAGAGGTCATTTCTTCTTGCATAGCCTCTATCCATTGTGCATTATTTGAATCATTAGAAGCATCACAAAAGCTTGTTGGCTCTACCTAATATGAGAATAATAATTCATAGTCATCAAATTTAGACGGAAGCCTCTTCTCCCAAGTAGATCTTCTTAATAGAGGACCTCTAATATTCTATTTGGGTGCACCCAAAATCCCCTGTTCGTTATTAATTTTCTCACAGAAAGTTCTTTGTTCAAGAAACTACCCTATATCTATAAATTAGTGTCAAGAAAATGTTAATTGGTATGTATTGAAAAATGAGAGGTGCCAATAGTAGATGGTTTCACATTATCTCTGATTGGTAGTGTTGGCACATGTAAAGAAGGGGTGGAAGTTGTGAAAGGTTTCAATAAGGTATTTAAAGAGTGCAATAAAGCATTAGGAGGAAACAAACAAACAATTGAAGGCTAAACTAATAGTGGGAATAATTCCTAGTGTCTTAACCATATTGGTTTAATTATCAAACAAATTAACCTTAATAAATTCATTTGAAGATGTGTTCTATTTCTGCAAACCTAGGAAATTTTTCTCATTAAATATGACATCACAACTGCGAGTAACCTTTTTGGAAACATGATCCTAGAGTCTGAAACCAAATTTATCCTCATCGTATCCAAGAAATATACATTTATTTGGATTTCACATCTAACTTTTTTCTCTAGTCTTTAGGAACATGAATAAAATCACACCCAAGAACATGAATCTGATTATAAGAAATCCATTTCTTGAGCCATCTCTCCTCCATGATATTGAAATCCAATCAAGAAGCAATTCGATTGATCAAGTAAACTATTGTATTACAAGCCTCTTCCCAAAATTCTTTCCCCAAATTGGCATTAGAGAGCATACAATGATCCCACTTAAAAATTGTTTGATTCAACCTCTCTAATGTATCATTTTCCCGAGGGGTGAAAGGAACTACTTTAATTCAGTGTATGCCATTGTCTGCACAAAATTTGTCAAATTCCAAAGAGAAAAAATCTCCCCCATTATCATTTTTAACACATTTAATTTTGTGCCTAGTCTTATTTTCAACAAGAGCCTTAAAATTTTTAAACTTTGAAAACACTTATGATTTTATGCTCATTATATAAATCCAAACTTTGTGAGTGCAATCATCAAGAAAACTAAGAAAATAATTAGCACCTCCAAAGGAGGTTACCTCTATAGGACCTAAAACATAAGAGTGCATAAGCTCCAAAGGTGTAGTCTTCTTTTCATGACCAATCTTCAAGAAGATGGTCTGACTCTATTTTCCATTAAGTCCAAATGTTGACATAACTCTAACTCAATATATTTTAGGCCAAGAAGTTGATCCCTAAGAAGTATGACTTCAAGTCCCTTCTTGCTCATGTGTTTGAGCCTCTGATTCCAAAGATCTGAACCATTTTCCACAACCACCATTGCAGCTCCCACTTCACCATGATATTCTAAAACATAAATATTACCCAATTTATTTCCCTTTGAAACCACCAAAATACCCTTGGTTAATTTCCAAGTATCTAAACAAAATTATACATTACACCCTTGAGCATAAAGTTGCCTCGCTAATATTAAATTATGTTTTAGTGTAGGCATGTGTCCCACATCTTTCAAAATCCTTTTATTTACATTTTTCAAATGCAACATCACATCACCCTTTCCTATGATTTCACATCCTTTATTATCACCAATAAAAATGATACCAAATTTGCCTTCTTGGCAGTTTATGAAAGCATCCCAACATGGAGTAGCATGAAAGAGGCACTAAAATTGAGCACCCATGAATCTACAGTCATGTCAATTGCTGATAGAGCTAAAACACTATCTTCTTTATCAAATACAATATTTAATTCATTATTCCTCACCTTATCTTGTTCCTTTTTGTAATTTCAGCAATCCTTTTTTATGTGACCTAGTTTACCACAAAACCAACAATCACCATTTCTTCCCCTAGACTTCGATCTTTTAGCAGATTGGATCTCCTTCTTTCATTATTCCTACGTCTATCTTGACTCCTTCCTCTATTTTCAGTTCTTCTAGCAGTCAAAGCTTCACCAGATGAGGGTTCTTGATTTTGTCTCCTCATGTCTTCACTGAGAAGTGTTACCGCAACATCATCAAATTTTAATTTACTTTTGGTAGGCACTGAAGTGCTAACTGCCATCACCACTCCTTCGTAGTTGTTTGATAAAGAACATAATTACAAAATAGCCTTAATTTCACCATCTAAATTTATACACACTAAGATCAATTGGGTAACCAAAGTATTGAATTCATTGAGGTGATTTGACATAATCCCACCTTCTCTCATTTTTAAATTGTATAGCTTCTTTATGATAACTAGCTTCTTTGATGTCGATGTCATCTCATACATGGAAGAAAGTTTATCCCATAGCTCTTGTGTTGTATTCTCAATTGAAAAATTGAATAGCATGTTACTGGACAATGAAAGAAAAATAGTTTCCCTTTCTTTCCTATCCATTTTCTCTCACTCTTTGTCTGACATTGAACATTTTCCTTTGGTTTATCCAATCAAAGCGAGTGACAGAACTTGATTAATCAGCAACAATTGCATCTGAACTTTCCATAGCCCAAATTTCTACCCCACAAACTTCTCAATCTTCCATTTATCTATGTTGTCCATGCTTCTGGAAATTCTTCACTAATTTCCAATGAACCAGTTCAGCACCAAGCTTCTTAACAAAGCCCTGATACCAATTGTTGAGTGAAGAAAAATAATAAATACAAAAGAAAATAATTAAATCAACATATACAAAATAGATACAAGAAGAAGAACCAAGTTTTTAACGTGGCTCACCAAATGGCTACATCCACATAGAGAAAGGGATAGCTCTTTTCTATTAAATCAAAAAAGTTGTATATATGTTATGACATACACAACAATATATATCCTATAGAAAATAGATTCCAGTAGCTCAATGTCTAATAATTTATCCCATTTGAATAACCTCTATAAGATAATATATTTAACCTCATCGTGGGAGAGCTATAAATCAAAGAGATGAGTGGAGAAGCTTTACACCACGAAAAAAGGGATTAGATTGCATTAATTAGGTGTTATACCAACAAAAAGTAGTGATCACAACAATAGTAATATTAGCAGAAAAAAATAAGGGTATATGTTTCTTTATAGAAAGTTCTATATAAAAATAATGAAATAAAAGTTTTCAATGACATTTATGCAATCAACTAACCTATCAGAGTTTAAAATTGAAACTATATAAAAATCAACAAAAATTTCAATCAATGTGCAACCAAATTTAACAAAGATTTAATTTACTATATTTTAATTACAAAATATGGATGGTACAATTCATATATCAGAAGAGAAGATGAGATAGTTCTATAAAATTATTATTTCCTCAACATAACTTTAAATATTGTTCTTAATTTATTTGATAAATTGTTGGATGTCCAAATCTTTGTTATTTAATTACGACTAAAATAAATGGGTTTTAAAAATATTAAGACAATTTTGTAGCATGTTTTTATTTTAATTAGGTGTGATTTTTGGCAAGAGACACTGCTCAGATGTTTCAAGTGTTGTCATTGATAGAAAATAACTTCAGTGCATACATTCGAATAACTTTATCTAATCAAACCGGAAATCAGAATGAAGATTTGGCTAAGTTTGGAAGTGAATAGAGCACTTGATAGTTTTTGGTATATGGTTTGGTACATACTCCCAGCTTGGTATTTTAGGGTGTGAACCTAGAGGAATATTCACGAAGGTATATTCTATCATACACCAGATTCACAAGGTCTAATTTTATGTTGTGTTTGAGTTATGAAGATCCATATGGAAGTTTTTGGTAAATCAGTGAAGAACATCAGTAGGGTATAATAGTTCCTTAGGCAGATCTATCAAATCAACTTTTGTGGTGATTTTCTGAGTTCGAGGATGTTGATCCAACATGCACGGGATGGAGTATGAGCAATTATTTTTGATCCACAATATGTTTTTCATATAGATCTATCTGACAATTATAACATGTTTCATTACTTTAAGAAGAATTATTGAGGTTGACTGATGGATGATGAAATCATTATAGCAGATATAATTGATATATATTTGATCATTTTGTGACATGATATGTATGTGAAATTTATGGGAAGATAAGGATTTGAGGTCCAGAGAAAAGTATAGATATAGTATGAGGTACATGAAATCATAATAGTGTACCTAATTGGAACTATTTTGGAATTTGTAGATGTTGTGTATCAGTTCAATCTCTCTGTGAATTTGTAATCATCATATCTAGGCAGTAAGATTTTTTATATTTGAGAAGTGATCTCTAGTAAGCGTGCCTGAGCGCATGTTCATTCCTTTTGTAAAACTTTAATAGGGTATAATACTTATATAGTATTTTTATTTCTGGCTTCCATCCCCATTATGGTTTTTTCCCTAACAGGGTTTCCACAATAAAAATCCTGGTGTTATGGTGTTGTGGATGTTTCATATTTTTCTTTAGCATCTTCATTTTTATTGCATGTGCTTTATGGTTTAAAAATTAACTTAATAAGGTAAAAAAAATTTGAACATTGATTCACCCCTCCCTCTCAGTGTTCCTTAATACCAACAATTGGTATTAGAGCTTAGTTCCTCAGAGGAATTCTAGCAGCTTGAGGAAGATCCTGATAGGTGATTCAATGGATTCAAACAGTACTCAAAAACAAATCCTTCCTGCACTTGAATATCTTGATCATTCAAAAGTTGAAGTCCTAGAATCAATAAGAAGAGACTTAAGGAAGCTAAAAATTTCATTCAAACATTGAAAGGTCAGTTAAACAAATCCATGGATAAAAGAAAGGAACTTGTTGAGTAGCTAAAGCATAGAGAAGGCACAAATGAAGATGGTAATCTAAAGGAGACGATAGAAGAATGTGAGAAGTTACACAAGACAAAAAATTCCTAAAGCATGAGATGGAATCTGTGGTGATGAAACTAACTAAGGAGATTGAGGAAAGGAAGCAGAATGAGGAGAATCTTGATCAGTCCTTGAAGGAAAAATTTAATGAATGTCATTGACTGAATTGTGAGATTGGGAAACTACAATTTGACCTAGAAGAATCCAGACACAATGAGGAAGAAAATGAAAGCGTGAATGACATTCTTAAGAGTGAACTTGCTACTACAAATGAATACAAGGAGAAATTCATGATCAAATCATCCAATCTTTATGTGATACTTGAAAGTCAAAGGATGAAGGGAAACACACAAGGTCTTGGATTTGAAAAAGGTGAAAGCTCATGATCTGGTCAAAGAAATCCATTATTAGACAATTAGAATGGAAAAGTTAAGAGGTCTCTTGTAAGACAACCTGATCCTCAAAATTTCAATGGTAGATGCTTTGTGTGCAACAAATTTGGTCATAGGGCAACACAATGTAGAAACAAGATGAATTTACATCTTTTTATGGTCAATGCTTTGAATGAACACTACAACAAAATAAACAATTAGGTCCCTTTTTTGCTTCCACCCACTTTTTCAATTTATTCTTCTCCAATTTTTTGAAAAATTGGTGCTATTTTTTGGGATGACGCCTTTTTGGCATTGTTTACGTCAGGAAAAAAAGGCAGGTGTTATTTAGTGCCTAATTTAGCTTCCACCCACTTTTTAAATAGATTTTCTCCAATTTTTTAAAAAGTCGACGCTATTTTTTGCGATGACACTTTTTTGGCATTGTTCACGCTAGAAAAAAGAAGGCGCTGAATTAAGCACCAAATTTAGTGCCTAATTTAACACCTAAATTAGCTCCTAAATTAGTAGTATCTAATTTAGCACTTAATTTGGTGCCTAAATTAGCACCCAATTTAGCACCTAAATTAGCACCTATTTTAGTAGCACCTAACTTAGCACGTATTTTAGCACCTAAGTTAGCTCCTAAATTAGTGCCTAAATTAGCACCTATGTTAGCTCCTAAATTAGTAGTGTCTAATTTAGTGCCTAAATTAGTGCCCAATTTAGTAGCTAAATTAGCGCCTATTTTAGTAGCACGTAACTTAGTGTCTATTTTAGCACCTAAATTAGTGCCTAATTTATCACATAAATTAGCGTATATTTTAAAACCTAAATCAACACCTAAATTAGCACCTAATGTAGTGCCCAGATTAGTGCATAATTTAACACCTAAGTTAGTGCCTAAATTAGCGTCTAAATTAACATTATACATTATATAGGCCCCAAAACTATCCTTATACATGCATTCATCACATGGGCTCCAAAAATGACATAGAAACACTCCTGGAACAGCTCAAAAACTGTCCATAAATCATGCAAAAAAGAACCCCCCTCATAGACTATCCAAAACTATATTCATTGAATGTTCTTGCAGTCATTGAAACTTTATTCTGTGACTATTCCTGTAGCCATTGGAACTATGTTTTGTGACTTTTCTTGCTCCTCATAACTTCCTTGTTCTATCGAATTTGACATTAATATAAATTTATGAACTCTATAAACCTTCGTTGAATTGAAAGAGATAACTAAATATTCCTTTCTTTTAGATATGTCAATTCTTATCTTTCCCTCTAAATAAATAAGATTGTATTGCTCTTGTACTTTCCTCACAAACTACAATAAGGGGAAAAAACTTTACTATTTTCTCTTATTTTTTCCCATGTCTTTCCCTAGCAATAAAAAATTTAGACTTCTACCCTTAAGGAGGTTCCATTGATCTTTATTGTCAATGAACAAAAGGCATCCCTTAAAATCAAAATTTGATGAGGTCTTGAAGTTGTGCTGCTTTCCTTGCAAATTTTGATGCAACAATTATTTTTAACAATCAAAACTATCATATCCTTACTTGGGTTGTTAGCATTTTAATATATATTACCAATCAAAAAATATATATAATATATTATAATATACAATATATAATATTATATATAAAATAATTATAACACACACACACACACACACACACACACACACACATATATATATATATATATATATATATATATATGTCTTATACAGATCTACAACCTAGGGATTGCCTTGAGATTGCCATGAGTTTTTGGCTTGGGAATGCCAAACCTCGAAAGTCAACCCAAAAAACATGTTTATGAGATCTCCAGACTTCGACCATGTAGCTAACGACTTTGCTTAACCCAAATTTGATAAAAAGAAAATAGATTCTTAAGGAGATTCTTAGATTTCCATCACTATAAATTTTGTTTAGTTTTGAGTTTAATAAATAATTATTATTCATTTTCTAATTAGATTGTCTAAAATACTGATTGATAGGCTGATTGAAAAATGTCTATAACTTTCAAATGATATAACATTTTCCAAATAAAAAACATGCGTCACATTCTATGCTTCACATACTATAAGAATACAAAATTAAAATTTATTAAGTTTTGACCAATTTATGGTGGTCAGGCACACAAGTTTTTATATAATGAAAAAGTTGTAAAAAATCATAAATAATTATTATTTGGAAAAAATTATAAAAAAATATGTGTCACATCCATACATGAGTCTTCTTCTTATATCTATAATTTTATAAAAATAATTTATCATTTGATTGGGGTCAGAGTGGCTAGACATAGACGTACTTCTTATCATTTTCCTGAAACTTACGTACTATTGCATTGAAATTACAAATTTTCAGCAAATAAGATTATTTTTTTATTAAAAAACTAGTAGCTTAGAAACTACATTCAATTTCCCATAGATTCTATTCTTACATTTTTTTTTATATAAGGTTGATAACCTATTGAATTTTTTACGTCAAGTTGTTTAACTCTATTTTTTTGAAATTTTATTGCCACTTAAGTGCCTACTTTTATCTCTCATGATCTTGCGCATACCCATAGGTATCGACCAAACAAAAATTAGAAGTACTCAATTTGGGGACAAAACATATATGTTGTCAACAATAATCAATGATAACATCACAATGTATTGCTCAAAATCAAATTGAGTTTATTAAAATGTAATTGAGGCCCATGACATGCAAACTTTTTTTTGTATAAAGATCGTTCATTTTGTTAAGAAATATCAATTTATAAATTTTTATATCATATCAATTAAAGTGAATGTATTCAATAACAACAATATATCTAATATGTTATGACTAGATATCTAGCCTCTTTAGATTTTAATCCCATTTGGATATCCAATGTTATTAGATATTTGCAAAGCATGCATGCCAATCTTGGCCAAATATACTAATCCTCCATGTTGACGCTTGGTTGTCAAGCATTCTCGATGCAAGAATCTCATCTTAATTGATCCTCAATTTTTTTTGCATCAGCCCAAAGACAAAACAAATTATTAAGAGAAACAAGAAAATAGTTGTTTCAAAAAATTGTTTTAGATTATAATACCTATGCATGCACATAGGGAGATTACAATGAAAAATGTATGAATACACGATTATAGATAATATATTCAACTTTTTGAATCTTGTGACATTATTGCATTTCAATAGTGATTAATATTCACCATCAAACCATTCATGCCACTTCTTTCTGAACATTGATTAACCAACATCACATTTGACAACTTGCTCTTATACTAAACTCTAGTCTACTTCTCGTTACATAAGTTCTTAGAGAATTATATACTAGAACTTGCACCTTTAAGGGGTACACTGGTAGTATTATATATATTAAATGATAGCATTGTATTGGTGATATGAAAATTTTGGTCATAATATTTTTGTTACACTATTTAAAACATAAGGTAGAATAATTCATCTTTACTATTTTTGTTGGACAACTATGCTAAGTTAAATTACGTTATAAACTAATCCCAAAGTATAAATTATTTAAACTGTTGGGCATCTATGCTTTCAACTTTGGAAAAAAACTAAATCACACCATTAAAAAAGAGAACTCACACACTCTCCCAATCCTTGCATTTATATCTTTCTCAATCAGATACATAGACACCCATTCATTCTCCCTCCCTACCTCTATCTTATCTTACCCCCCATGTTCCTTTCACCTCTCTATCTACACACACATTTCTTTATATATCTTTATCTTTTTATCTCTTATCTCCCCCCCTCCTCTCTCCTCTTCCCATTTCTCTCTTTCCCACTTTGTCCTCTTTGTCTCTCGCTTCATATCACACACACACAAACAAAAAAAAAAAACTCTCCCTATTTTTCCCTCTCAATTTCTATCCCTGTTGATCTTTTCACCTTTCCATCAAGTTCTTCCCTCTTTCTATTATTCATCTTACTCACTCTCCCCTCCATCTCTCTATTTATTTCTCCTTATTTCTCCCTATATCTCCCTATCCATCTAACTATCATTTCCTATATTAAATGGACAACCTATCCTTTTGAAACAACAATTCAAAATTAACTCTATCTCGTCATCCCTATCTCTTCTTCTCCATCTTCCTCTATATCTATTTATCTTTATATCTATTCCTCTCCATCTCTCCCTCTCAATCTCCACATCTCTCTATCTTTACGGACCTCCCTCTACGATCTATAAGAATCCATGAAAGGAATCTTGGCATAAAAAAAATAGAAGGGAAACAAATTTGTTGCTTTATTTTGTTTGGTTTTTTATGGTTTCCTTTTCTGCACTTGTTAATTCCAACCCCTCTTCAAGTTATAAATCTAAATTTTGTCTCTTTCTCTAAGTTTGAATTTGTTAGTTTTCATTTATTAACTTAGGAAAGAGAAACTATAGGGAACTATGAGAGTTAAACCAATGAGTAGAGATAATTAACGAAGCTCTTAGACACACAAACACTCCTTCATTCTCCCTCCCTCTCTCAATCTTATCTTACCCCCCTCTTTACCTTTTACCTCTCTCTATCTATATCCCATTTCCTCTATTTCTCTTTGATCTACTCTATCTATCTACACACAAACTCTCTCTCTCTCTCTATATATATATATATATATACACACACACACACACACACACACACCTCTTCATCTCTCCTCCCCAGTCTA
>MU223928.1:1579600-1610049 GCA_018584345.1 Thuja plicata | reverse complement strand
TTGCTCATTGGGCATCTACTGCAGCAAACATTTAGGCCATCCACTCATGACATAAAGAAACAAAACTCCAAAATGTAATATACTTCAAGCCAAATTGTACCGAATTGCCCAGCTGAGAATTCTGAGAACCTCAACTCTGCAATATACACATACAATGCCCTCTCCATACAATTAAACATGTAGAAATTCTATTGTAATTTCAAAGCTTGGAACAAATGTTTAGACATATGGCCCAATCTATATATACCCACCTTCATTTCTCCATGGAAAAACACCACAACATGGACTGATTTGGAGGGCTGAAAATAAGCAGATGCGACGCTGTTTAAACTGCAACGCTGTTTAAACTGTTCCAATTTGAAGGGCTTGTTAAATGGCTCCCTGATTTGACAGAGTCTGACAATATAACCATGCTATGAAATAATAAATATGAGAGAGACTATGCCTCAGAAGAGACTAAAACTGTGTGCATTATTTATCTATGAAGATTAGAAAGGAGAAAAGTTCACTGTACCTGACCTCACAAGTACTTTAAAATATGACAGGCTTGAGCTTGCTGCTAAACCCATTTGTCTTTCATTGGATAATTCCCATTTTTCCTTGTTCTAATCTGTAGTCAAAGAGCACAAAGAGATATATAATTTAATAAATGTTCAATTAGAAATTAAGAAATATAATTGATTATATCTAGTCTATTTGAATAAGAAAACGTGATTATTGTCTACAACATGATTACATATACATCAAGATGTGCATTTGATCATATTTATTAACTAATTCAAAATAAAAAATGGTGTATTTTATTTTCAATTAATTAATATATATGGTCAAATGTGCATCTAGATGTTTGCATAGAAAATATACATATATACAAGGGGGCTAAGTTCAAAGTAGATTCATTTGCCAACCATACACTCAATCAAAGAGAGGACATCATTATCCTTGATTGTAAGTGTGCATGGAGCCACACTCTTAAAATTTATTAACTTTAAGAGTTTGGCTTGATATGCCAATATTCTTTACACATGCAATTTATGATTGCTATTTCACATGAGTATCGCATCCATCTCAATGATCAAAGTGGATTTAGGAATATAAGTTAAGCTCTTTCACTGATGATTAGGATTAATTTGTAGCATTAATGGATTCAACCTATCAATCTTCCACAACTATAAGATGGCATTTAAAATTTCTTTGAAGGAATTTATTTGTGAATGTAAGATTTCCTCCCTCTTATCCCAACTAAACCATCTTTTTATATAAGTGCAAACCATGCAAAGTTTCCATAATGGTTCGTATTGGTTTCATATGCCTTGAGGTTGGGAATGTGCTTCACTAATAATTTTTTAAAGACCACCTTAGAGAATTTTGTAGATATTGAAGGTAAGAAAATGCAGGGCAAGTTAACCATTTCCAATAATGTGTAGAAGGATCTCTACAAAACTACACTTGATGTAGTAAAAGGATACAAATCTATTGAGGAACCAAGAGACATTGACCGTGTCTTCCTCCTACAAGAGCTCAAATATATTATAAACACAATGAGGGAGGCTCTTTCTCTCCTTAGAATGAGTCTCATTAAATACAATCTGTAAAATTTCAAGAGCTATTTGCGCATAAATTCATCACTCTTAATAAAAGAGAATCAAGCTAAGGCAAATGAGATTATTCGAGGCTTTTTGTATATCATATATAACAACTTCCATAGACTTATAAGTTAACTGGGATGAAAGTTGAGGGTGAATATATGTAGAGGATTTTGGCCTTGGAAATGTTACCACACCTCTCTCTATAAGCTATGTTTTTTTTCTCTTTGTGAATTGATAAAACATGAGTTATCCCCTAGGTGATAACTTTTTGAATCCTTGTATAGGCACTCATAATACACAAATAAGGAGGTATACAAGGAAAACCAACAAGAATGGATGATATAAGAATTCACAAAATGTCAAGCAATAAATATCAAATGACCAAAGAAAAATCACTTCAAATAATAATTACACTAGTGATATCACAAAACATAGAATTTAACTCAAATGATCACAACCACTTATTCCTTGCTATATGCTCTTTTTCTAAAGTAAAATGTTTACATGTTACGATACATTTTTCTTTTGAAATCAAAATTGATACAATCATTATTCCATATAATTAAAGTTTGAACAAAAGTAAAATTGAAAGAAATTGATTGGGTGACAAAATTTAGATGTTGTCAACAATAATCAACGACATCATCAGGTGCATTACTCAATATCGAATAAGTTTAACAAAATGCAATGCAAACCCCATGACAATCAACCATTTTTCTCTATAAAGCTCATTAATTTTGTTAAAAAATATCAACCTAAAGTTTTCAATCATATCAATTAAAGTATAGTTGTTCAATACAAACAATATATCTAATTCATTAATTTATCTACCTTCTTAAGACTAGATTTCAATCCTCTATTGATATCTGATATTATTAAATATTTGGAAAGCTTCCATGTCAATCTTGACCAAATATATTAACCTCCCATGTTGAGACTTGCCTGTCAAACATTTTAAACACAAGAATTTCATCTTAATTGAACCTATTAAATATTTGCAAAGCTTGCATGTCAATTTTGACCAAATATATCAACCCTCCGTGTTGAAGCTTGGTTGTAAAATATTTTTTAACATAAACATTTTCTCCTAATCGACCCTGATTTTTTTTTTTTTCATAATCAGCCCAAAGATTAAACAAACTATTATCACAAACAAGAATATAAATTTTTCATTTAAACATTTTAGATTATAATAACTATACATGCACATATGAAGATTACAATGACAAATGTAGGAATACATTATAGATAATCTATTCAACTTTTTGAAACTCATAGCATGATTACAACTCACTAGCCATTGACAATCACCGTCAAACCACTCATGCCACTTCTTTGTCAACATTGATTAACCAGCATGTAATTTGACAACTTGCTCTTAGACCTACCTCTAGTCTACTTCTCGTAACCTGCTCTTATGAAATTATGTATAGAATCTAGAAAACTTGTTATGATTACCTAATACATCTTTCCAGGTAAAATCTATTATAAAGTTTAAGGCAATCCATCTTCCAATGCACAACTTCATTTGTCTAATCATTTGATGTCATCTTGTAATATGTTTCCTCCCTTAACAAATGGCAGCTTACTACATTTTCTCACATATCAACAGGTGTGTATATGAACATCTTTTATGTAGAACTAAACTATACACACAAGCTTAGGAACAAATTGCATCATTCACAAAATGCACACTTGGTTGAAATTCATTTGTATAGAGACTCTAGTCTAATGCATGGGGTCCAACATCAATACATGAAATATGTACATCTATGTAGAAACAAAATCTAAACAAACACAAATATGATCACATAAATCTAATGCATAAAAATAAACATATGAAATGACTTACACATTAACCATATTTCTTATCCCAACAAGATTAGACAAACTCTAAAATGTTCACACTTCAATTATCTTCTCATTTAAAAATAAAATTGTTTATATTCCCTTTCTACTATAAATGCATTATTAGTAAAAATTTCTACCATGCTATTGAGGATTCCTTCCTCAATCAGCTTGCCAGTTTTTTTTTCTAATTATTGCGAAAAAATTCTCACACTCTT
This sequence comes from Thuja plicata, assembly GCA_018584345.1. Lineage (NCBI taxonomy): Eukaryota > Viridiplantae > Streptophyta > Pinopsida > Cupressales > Cupressaceae > Thuja > Thuja plicata. Next base: position 1,606,394 of record MU223928.1, on the reverse strand, counting down.
CTTTCCTCAATCAAATCAATCTCCATTGTTTTTAAAAAATTATTTGGACAGTTGAAAGAAACGTATATCTAGAAACACGAGAACTAAACAGAACGTTTTCCAAGAGCAAAAGTAAAGTGCAGTGTATGCTTATCCATATTATTTAGAAAGTTTGAGAATGACACTGCCATTATTGTCATATCAAATCCATTTCTATGGATAAACATCATCTTGCTCATTGGGTATTCACTGCAGAAAACATTTAGTGATCCACATATGACATAAGGAGGCGGATCTTAAAGAAACAATACTCAAAGATCTGCTCCAAACTCTACTCTACTTCATGCCAAAGTCTACCGAATTGCCCAGCTGAGAATTCTCTGAGTTCTCTGAGAATTCTGAGAACCCTCTCTGTTAAGTAACCTCCACCCTACAATCTGCACATACAATGCCCTCGCAAAACATCAGAGACAATTAAACACATAAAAATGCTACTTTAATTTCAAATCTTTAAACAATGTTGACATATGGCCCAATCTATATATACCCACCTTCATTTCTCCTTTGAAAACCACCAGAATATGGACTGATTTGGAGAGCTGAAAATAAGCAGATGCAAAGCAGTTTAAACTGTTCCAATTTAAAGGGTTTGTTAAATTGCTCCCTGCAATACATAGACAAGTCTTTTTTAGACAAAGTGATCTGACAATGAAATATGAATATGAGATTATGCCTCAGAAGAAAGAGTGTGCATATGAATATGAGATTATGAGTGTGTGCATAAATAATCTACAAAGACAGGAAAGGAGAAAGGCTCAGTGTAGCTGACCTTACAAGTATACCTGTGAAACATGACAGATTTGAGGTTGCTGATAAACCCATTTGTCTTTCATTGGAGAAAATGCATATTCCCTTGTTCTAATCTGTAGTGCCTCTTCCTAAATACAGAGGAAGCAATTTAGGCACCAAGTGGTGGAGCTTCCTCTGTACAGAGGGAGCAATTTACCAACCCTTCATCAAATGCTCTTCCTTAATCTGCTCTTATTCAATGTCTACTTTGACCTTTGCTGTTTCATGGTACAGCTGTTTTTTTTAGCATATGCTTCAATCGAAAGGACATTTCAATATGTTTTGAGAATATCATAATAGAAGTAGTGATGACAACAGCATTGAGATTTGAAAAAAAATCAGGGGTTAAGGTATATTTTTTTTTATGGAAAGTAGTCTATATCAATAGAAAATGAAATATTATGAAATGAAAGTTTATGACAACAGCATTGAGATTTGAAAAAAAATTAAGGGTTAAGGTATATATTTTTTGGGGAAAGCAGTCTATATCAATAGAAAATGAAATATTATGAAATGAAAGTTTATGACAACAGCATTGAGATTTGAAAAAAAATTAAGGGTTAAGATATATATTTTTTTATGGAAAGTAGTCTATATCAATAGAAAATGAAATATTATGAAATGAAAGTTTATGACAACAGCATTGAGATTTGAAAAAAAATTAAGGGTTAAGGTATATATTTTTTTATGGAAAGTAGTCTATATCAATAGAAAATGAAATATTATGAAATGAAAGTTTATGACAACAGCATTGAGATTTGAAAAAAAATTAAGGGTTAAGATATATATTTTTTATGGAAAGTAGTCTATATCAATAGAAAATGAAATACTATGAAATGAAAGTTTATGACAACAGCATTGAGATTTGAAAAAAAGTCAAGGGTTTTAAGGTATATATTTTTAATGGAAAGTAGTCTATATCAATAGAAAAGGAAATATTATGAAATGAAAGTTTATGACAATAGTATTGACATTTGAAAAAAAATCAAGGGTTAAGGTATATATTTTTTATGGAAAGTAGTCTATATCAATAGAAAATGAAATATTATGAAATGAAAATTTTAATATTTATGAAAGTGAGTAGTTTATAAGAATCGAAATTTAAATTATGTAGAAACTAAGAAAAAATCTTGATACTTTGAATATATTCAAGTATAATAAGCAGTAGATGACAATAGTACTGACATTAGCACCACAAATCAAGGGTGTCTATTTCCTTATGGATAACAATTTATATATAGAACAAATGAAAAAAATCAATCAACACACCATGTCCAACTTTAACATAGATTAGTTAGTAAAAAAGTGAAGATTCTCTCTTCTTCATAGAAAATTGTGTATATTAATTAAAATGAAATTATAGAATTAAATTTTTTAAAGACATTTATGAGATCAAGTAGTCTATAAAATCGAACTCTATAGAAACCAACAAAAAAAATCTCACATGGTGCAATTGTATTAAAGGATGTACTTCAATCTCATGGACATTCAAGAATTTCTTGAGCATACCTTAATAAAATTGTTGAGTGAAGAAAAGCAATAAAGGGAGAAGCAAATAATTAAATCAGCACATAAAGAACAAATGGAAGAAAAAAGACAAGGTTTTAACGTGGTTCACCAAATGGCTACATCCACATAGAGCAGGGGATAGCTCTTTTATATTAAATCTAGAAAATTGTATATTTGTTACAACATGCAAACATACTATATTTTACCTTATTGTGGGAGAGCCAAAAATTGAAGAGAGGAGTGGAGATGCAGAGTGGACTAGAGAACTTGACAATGCAAGGAGAAGTCCTCTAGAACTTGAACTTCTCCCTTGGAACAATCTTCATCAAAGAATCCTTCCGATTCACTTTTGTGTCAATCTTCTTTACCAACAACTTACCCTCTTCAAGTACATGCTCAATAAAATGATATCTTAACTCTCTATGCTTAGTTTGATTATAAAAAGAAGAGTTATTTGACAAGTGAGTAGCACTTTTGCTATCACAAAATAGAGTAAATATAGTTTGCTTACACGGCAATTTGCCCAATAATTGTAGTCATATCATCTCATTTTCTCCTTCGGTGAGAGCAATGTATTCAACCTTAGTGGAAGAGAGTACAACTACTTGTTGCAAATGTGAAATACAACTAATTGCAGCCCCAACTGGAAGCTTTAAGGTAAGGAGGATTCTGGGGGTAGCCAGGAGAATGCGACTGAGAAGAGCCAAGAGAACACAAGGTTCATGTAGGTGACCAAAGAGCGTGCAGAGATGGAAATTCAAATGAATTCTTGTCTATATGATGAAATCAAAGACATCAATTTCAAATACTTAGAGCTCGAGGACAGAGTGAACAAAATTGCTCTGCTGCTCGCCAAGCCTTTGGATACTGGTAGAAGTGATGCTGAGACATAGGCTGAAGAAGAAGACAATAGGCTGATGGAGAAGCTTGAACTAAAGATTAATGTTGTGGTCAATTTTTGCATGCAGACTACCTCTAGCCGCATCTAGGGCATCGAAGACACCCTCAACACAATTATGAAGAATAACTTTGACGGCATGAAGGTGACTACCAACAACCTGCGGGCTCTTCTCTCAGTGCTGGAAGGGAACCCTACTCCTATTGTCGTGGAAGACAAAGCTACAAAAGACACAAGCTCTTTCGACCCTGGCTCTTGCACTAGGGAAAGGGCAAAAAAGCAAAAAATTGCCAAGTCCACGGAAATCATAGATCTCTGAGATGCCATCCAGTAATATGAATTGCTGAAGGAAGACACAGCGGAGGTTATGGAAAAATGTCTTAGCTGTGTTGTTTCTCATTTTCAAGTTCTTTTTGTCTGTTTTGTAGCTTTTTGTTGGTTGGTTATGTTGGGGGGTTTCTAATGTCTCCTTCTTTTTCCCCCTACTGCTTCCTTTTTCTATGATGATTTACTACCTATCTTTTCTTCTGATTTAAAGGGTTACGGTTCCCTTCAAAAATTGATGAAGGAGCATCCTGGGTCCCTGGCAATCCTACTCAACCAAAAATATGTTTTCTTTTGTTCTTTAGTTTGTTTGGAGGCTGCTCGGTGAAGTACTTGTAATCATTGTTGCTTGGTTACTTGATCTGTCTTACTTTACTGATGGGTCTCGGTGTATGTTGGATGCTCGGTTTCTTCGTTCACTGAGTTGGTATTCTGATGCTTGGTTACATTCTTACCAAGTTGTTTGTTGTCGCTCAGTTGATCTTCATCGAGTTGTTTATCCTGATCTAGCTGACTTCTACATTTAATTTATGTGGTGTAATTAATGTGGGGTCTCTCATTGGGATCTGTGTGGACCTAAATCTGGCTCTCTTAGGGATTTGAGGGCTGACCTCTTTGGTGAACTCTTGCATATATTTGTTTCCATGTTCTTAGTTTAGGAGGCAGTTCTTGGAGGATATTAGATTTAGGGATAAAAGAATAGGTGTTAAGATATTCATTGGCAAGTCTATGACCTCCCATGTATGAAGATCATTCTGTAATTCATTTGAATGTATATGGCCGAAACCGAGAAGGCCTTACAGCCCGACATGTATTGTGTTTGATCAATTAATGAAAGTATTTGTTGTTTCCTTCTCTCATTCTTGTGTTGTTGCTTTTGCATTGTGTGTCTGCAAGCTGGTTTGGTATTTGGGAGTGCCTTTGGCCCCGCTTCCATACCATCCTTGCATTAGGCTTGTGTCAGGTGGTATCAGAGAGAAGGTTAGATCTAAGTTCCTTCTTGTAAGCCCTAACCCTATTTGGTTGATATTGTTGTGGGGTAGCAGACTGTGATCTAACCTAAAATTGCAGAGGGATTCAAGATGGTTCATGGGAGAAGAAATGCAGATCCAGGTCTAGCTGATATGCTAAGACAGATGGCTTCTAGATTGGAAGCTGTTGAGACAGCCTAGCGCAGAGGAAGACATCTTGAAGATGTTAGTGATGATGAATTGGAGGAAGTTCAAGGCGAAGCTGCACCTACACCTATTATAGATCAGGAAGAAGAGAGATTCCTACGAGCTTTGACAAGTTTAAAATCCACACCTCAGTTTAATCCTCCCGAGTATAGTGGAAAATTGGATTCTTATGAATTGATAGATTGGATAACTGAGATGGAAAAGTACTTTGAGTATGAAAATGTATAAGAGGAGAAGAAGGTGAAGATTGCAAGCACAAAGCTGAAAGGTCATGCATCCTTGTGGTGGGAGCATCTATAATTGGATCGGAAGAAGAAAGGTAAAGATAAGATCAAGGTATGGGATAAGATGATAAAAAAATTGAAAGGCAAGTTTCTACCTTGTGATTACTAGATTAACCTAATTTAGGGAATGCAAAGTTTGAAGCAGAAATATAGCTCACTAAAAGACTATACTGAAGAATTTTATAGATTAGACATCAGATCTGGACATGTGGAATATGAGGTGGAAAGAATAGCAAGATATATGAATGGATTGAGAAGTTCTATACAAGATGAGATCAACTTGGTCAAGATGGAAAGCATTAAAGAGGCACATCATTTTTCCCTAAAAGCTGAGGAGAAATTGAACAAAAGATATGAACAAAGACAAAGAGGAAGAGGTGGTAGATTCCCTAGAGGAAGAGGTAGATCTCATGGCGAAAACATTAGATCTGAACCAGACAAGTCAATTCTAGACACATCTCAAGATAAGTAGAAGACTGAATGGAAAGGTAGAAGTTCATACCAAGGAAGAGGCAATTACTCCCGAGGTGGTTATAGTAGAAGAGGGTTCCAAGGAACTTGTTACAATTCAGGTGAAGAAGGAAATCGATCTTTTGAGTGTACACATGCAAGAAAGAAATTTCATAGCAGTAGAAATGCTTTGTCGGTGCAAGAGGAGTCACCGAATGAACCTGAAAAGGAAGGAAATATCATGGTCAGAAGGATACTATGGAGTGAGAAAGATAAGCAAGATCCTATCAGGAAAATTTTGTTCAAAACTAGATGTAGAGTTGCATCCAAAGTTTGGAAGGTCATTATTGATAGTGGAAGCTCGGAGAATCTGGCATCTGAGGAAGTGGTCACAAAATTGCAATTGGAAAGGATGGAACATCCAAAGCCCTATCAGATTTCATGGATCAAGGATGAGCATACATTAATGGTGAGTGAACAATGTTTTGTGAATCTAAAAATTGGAAAGTATTATGATAAGGTGTTATGTGATATTATTCCAATGGATTGTTGTCACATTTTGTTGGGTAGACCTTGGTAATATGATAGACATGATATACATGATAGAAGGGTGAATAAATATACTATTTGGGTTGATGGTAAGAAAAAAATCTTGTTACCTTAGGTTGAAGAATTTTTTGGTGAGATATGTACATCTGTGAAAGTTTGTTTGATGGAAGATAGACAATTTGTTAAGGATTTGAAAAGAAATGATATTTGTTATGCATTGATTCCTAACAAACCAAGTGAGGATACAGAAGATGAAATTCCTGCAGAAGTTGAGAAGTTCTTACTGAGTACAAGGAGATAATTTTAGATAATGTACCTGATGGTTTTCCACCAATGAGAGATATCAGTCATTGTATGGATCTGATTCCTGGAGCTAGTTTACTGAACAAGGCACCACATCGGTTAACACCGACCGAGAATGAAGAGCTTAACTGACAAATTCATAAATTGTTGAACAAGGGTTTGATCAGAAAAATTTTGAGTCCATGTACAGTACCAGCTGCATTGACACCTAAAAAGAATGGAGAATGACGAATGTGTACTGATTCAAGAGCAATCAACAAGATCACAGTAGAGTATAGGTTTCCTATACCGAGGATGGATGATATAATGGATTGTTTGAGTGGAGCGAAATATTTTACCAAAATTGATTTGAAGAGTGGATATCATTAGATCAGAATAAGAAAAGGCGATGAATGGAAGACTACTTTCAAGATGAAAGAAGGTTTGTATGAGTTGTTGGTTATGCCTTTTGGTTTAACTAATGCACTGAATATATTTATGAGGTTAATGAATGAAGTTTTGAAGAAATTCTTGAATAAATGTGTAATTGTATACTTGGATGATATTCATTAAGACTACAGAAGAACATTTGATGCATATAAGGAAAGTATTGCAGAGATTGAAAGTGAAAAAGTTGTTGATAAATCTGAAAAAAGTGCTCATTCATGAAACAAGAACTTGTGTATTTAGGTTTTGTGATTTTAGCTAATGGTTTGAAGATGGATCCTGAGAAGGTTGAAGCTATACTTAGTTAGCCTACACCTGAGAATATCAGTGAGGTAAGATCATTTCATGGTGTTGGTACTCTCAAATCTGGCACAAATTTGGAGTGACCAATTCAAAATTTTTTCCAAGGCACAATGAGTACCCCTGAAAACTTTTTGATGATGCTTACTTGAAGTGCAAGTAAATTATTACCTGATGATTTGTATGAGATACTGATTGGGGAGCATGTGCAAAACCTATCATAGAGTAAATAAAAAGAGTCATAGCTTTCAGAGTTCATATTTGATGAGTTTTGGAGATAGTTGTTTAAAGGTGTTTACCTCAAATCTACATTCTGCACACTGCCTAATTATAGTAAATGACCTATTTTGCATGTTTGTAACTTTGACCAGATTAGCTCTCATAACCTAAGGATTATTCTGAGGTATTGTAGACATGAGAGAGAAGCTTTGTTTCAATTTTCAAACCCTCTTGATTTCATTTGCACAGTTTTCTCAAGCTATTTTGTTTACAATTAGTTCTGATTCCTTGAGTGAAATTTTCAAAATTACTAAAGTGCCTACTTGGAGGTCTTGCAAATTTGAATCCAATTCTAAACTATATTTTTGCAGTTTCACTGATTTTGAAGTCAGGATATGGGTAAGAGGCTGATTTTAGGGATTCACATCGATTGACCAGACGATGACCAGAACAAGCTAATTGAAAATTTGTTCTCTATGTGAAAATGAATCTGTACCCAAGAGTTCAGGTCTGAAGTGTTTCATTTGATGTCTTTGTGAATTCAATACCAGATGGATTTTATTCAGTTTTTGGTGCGCTAAATGACTAGTCCTCTAGAAGGTTGACTTTGCATGTTAATATTGTGATGCAATTTTATGATCATGATGAGTTAGTGGGTCCTCTGCATTCTATATATGAGGGTATAACAATTTGGAATGTTTCAAGGATTCAAGAGTTGATTTTCTATTTGCCATAAGAGGAATCCAGATGTATTTTATGCAATTTGTATGTCTACATTTGTTGGTATTTTAGAATGGGCAAGTTTGATCAGTTGTAACTTGCATATGGGCTTGAATTCGGTGAATCCCTTTTCTGTGTGTATTCATGGTTGATGAATGAATCATTATGCCAAGCATCAAGGTCCCTTGATATGATTCAATTAGGTTTTAAGGGTGATTTCAGAAGTAGTTTATGTTTTAAACATTGTGCAGAAGTGGTTGAAAACTGAGTTTTAATGGTCAATATTCTAAAATCAAAGCTTGGGGATGAATTTGGACACGCATCAAGGCAATGATGGGAACTGTGTTTACAGGATGCTGCAACGAAATATTATCTCATTGTTTGCATAAATGGATTCATTATGTTTTTAGAAAATTCAAGCTCATGATATGTTATGAGTATTTATCCGCAGTTCAAAACCATTTGCCAGCATTCTCTTAGCCTGTGGCAGTGTCGAAGCGACGTTCATAAAACTCACAACATTGATTCTAATTAAAGTGATTTTCTAGGACTTGTGCCAACATTTGCAATGCTTGTGATTAAATGGGGATGGTGAAAGGGATTTCAAAAGCTTAAATCAAATGCACTTGGCAAAGTGGTTTTTTTCAAGATTTGGGAGGAGCACAAATAGAGACCAAACTCATTAAGGAGCTTGAGGAAAATTCAATTTAGTAGGTGCAAAACTAAAATTATACAACCATTATAACATGTGAAGCCAGTGCATGATTATGAAATGGGAGTATGGACAATATGCTCATTCAAAACTTTTAAACTTTTAAGCTGATGCAAAGTAGTGACATATATTAAATGCAATACATAATCTTACAAAGAGCCAATGCATAGGAATTTGAAGAGTTTCCAGCACATGAGGCAGAAAATCAATCTATTCAGCGATTAAGATAGAAATTTTTCAACTCTAAATGGCTAATGCAAATGGAAATTTTTAATGTCAAGGAGCAATGCACATGAAATGAGAGCATTTTTAAAACATTTTAAAATGCCAATGTGGAAGCAATTGGAAGCCATTGCAAATGGAGGGCAGCCAACACTATTTTTAGGGAGGAAGTGTTATGTTTTAAAAGGCAAAAACATAAAATACAAACTAATTGCAATGCCTGCGCTAATGCCATAGTGTTGATGATGCGCTAGAATCTGGATAAGAAGTGGAGTTTAACAACTAGTGCAAGGAATACAAAAACTAGCGCAATGATGGTTAGAAGGAGGCACTGGCAAGAGGTATGAAAGTTGGAAGCATAGACAAGGCATCCTTATTGAATGTAGTATATAAACAAATGCCAGGAGGCTGTGCTATGCAAACAGAGAGTCTGCGCATTGAAACAAAGGGAAATAAACATTAAGATATCAACGCAGACACATATATGACAGATGTTACTTTTAAAAGCCTGCACATATTGAATGGGATAGAGAATATTAAAATTCTTTTGCAAATACAGTTGAAAGAAGGCATTTAAAATTATGTACTTGGAAAATATACATGCCATAGACCCCCTGCGCAACATATGGTGGATAGTTCTAAACATTTTAAAACTTAAACAATACAATGTCATAGCAATGTAGAAGTCTCACTCAGTTTAAAGAGGAGCTGCACAGGTAAGTGAGGGATATGTTGCGCAACATGAAATGAAACTTTCAAAGCATATGAAATGTTTTTTAATACCAAGAAAGGTAGCTGTGGGGTTATAGAAATCATTCAGACTTTCAGGCAAATGAATTTGATAGGTGTCAAGTTTTAAATGCAGGCCAACATGAAGAGAGACTACGCTAAATGTGGAGGCACAAACAAAGGCATGTGAATTATTTTAAATTTAAAATAAAACCTTGCAAGCAAAGGCCAGAAGTTGCACAGCAGATTGAAGGAAATGACATGTTGCAAAAAATGTTTAAAATGACCAAAGCATGGAAAGAAGCCCATGCTCGAATGAACAGCAATGACTTGCACAGGTCATTTTATGAGGTATTTGCAAAGGGATAATATCCCACATGCAACGGTCAATAGACTTGTGAGTTGTTTATATACTAAACCACTTAGTTAATGATATGAAGTAAGAGTTAGAAGCTCTTGGAGACCGTACAGGTTGGAGGACTTAGTACGCTAGTGGGCCCTAGTATTTTGAGGCAAAATGCAAGCAAAATCTTTAAAAAACTAAAAGCAGGACTTAGTACGCTAGTGGGCCCTAGTATTTTGAGGCAAAATGCAAGCAAAATCTTTAAAAAACTAAAAGCATTAGTCCTACAGTACGCAGGAAGAGGAATTCCAAGATATTTAAAGCAAACAACACACAGTATGTATTTTGAAGAAGAAGCCAGAGGCTATGCACGCGCAGGTGGCGGGTGCATTGGGAATCATTCCTGCGCAGGTGGCGGGTGCATTGGGAATCATTCCTGCGCAGGTGGCGGGTGCATCATGGCGTAAAAGACTCCAGGATTGGTGTGAATCCCAAGGTGATAAAAAATTGACGGACAACTTAATGACTAAATGAGAAAGTTGCAAGGAAAATATGTTTAAGCCATTAAGTCATGCTGACATGTGGCAAAGGTGACAGCCAGGTAGACAGCAAGGTGACAAGGTGGCGATGATGTGGCAGTGTGTCATATAGGATTCCAAGTTGGGTGCAAATCTCGATGCAGTCAAAATCAACAGATGACTTAATGTCTTAATAAGAAAGACACAGGGATCTTAAGCATAAGCTATTAAGCCATGGTGATATGTGGCACCCCAAACACATGGAAAGATCTTGTTCAATTCAGAGGTGGCTCTTCCACAGCCAATAAGAGACTGACATGTGGCAGGATAGGTTGCAGGGTAGGTGACATGGCGCCTAGTGGTCACACAGAATCAATCAAAGAGTGCCACGTGGTGCAATCTGGTGCACAACAGATTAAAAGGGATTAATATGAAATTTAAATTGAATTTATCTCAATAGAGAAAAGGTTAAAAAACATGCAGTTTGAAAGAGATCTTAGGGTGGACTTAATGACTTAAAAGGAAGATGCATGAGATCTAATGGGTAAACCATTAAGCCTGATTGGCAAGTGTCACAAGCTGACTAAATCTAGGTGAAATAAGGATAAAAGATAAACTATGCAGATATTTAAATGAAATGTCATCTCAATTCAATATTCTAACCATTGAAAATGCACAAATATTTCAAATCTATTGAAAAGGGTATGCATGGGAGGAAGAGTTTGATTTAATGGTTGAAGGGGCAAATTTTGTCCAAAATACCAAGTATCATATACTGCTGGAAATGTATCAAAGTGAGGAATTTGTTTTTGCAGTCCATTTTGGTGCAGGATTAAATTAGTTTGAACAAAATGAAGAAACAATGACTCAACTTAAATTTGGGAAAAACAAAGAAGATATTTTTGTAGATAAAATCATATTTTTGAGCAGTTGTAAAAGGTTCAGTTCAAGATATTTGGGAGAAGGGACAGGTGTTGAAGAGAGGATGAATCTGATGGTTTTTCTCTTTCTACTTATGTAGATTTCTTCCATTATTCTGGGGTTCTAATTTTTGGTCTCTAAAGGGTTCCAAACTCTTGGCCTCCATAGTGAGTTTGAAGCTGCGCTTAACTCCAAGAGTTTCCAGTTTCAGTTGGTTCCAGATTAGGGATATAGCTTGTTGATTATACTAGTTTTGCTGAAGGTAGAATAGATTTTCATTGGTCTTTTGTAGCTTACTGGACAAGCATTTGTCTGATTGTAGATTTGTGTGCAGTAGTGTGGTTTTTCATACTTAATACAGAAGTTCAAGGTACATATCTCTCATTGGTATCAATCTTGTGAAGTCTAAATTTTCTATTTCTCTGAATAGGGTTTACCTATGTATGTGTTATCACTCTCCAGTTTTGATCTAGGATCAGATTAAATAATGTTATGGATGTGACATAGTTTCATTTGGTTGTCTACAAGAGGATTTATATAAGTAGTAATGATTTGGACTGATTGTATTTATGGCTTAAAATCATTGACAATAGTTGATTACTGCATTTTTGAATTTGGTTAAAGAACATTGCCCATGGATAAAACACTAGTTGGTGATTAGTATCTTTTGTACCTATGCATTTTCAGTTAAATCTTGGTTATATTTGCCAATTTAAAACATAAAATCTAACATATCTGAAGGTTTTATGTGGTTTATGGTGTTCTACTAATCTCATGCTCTACTTCAAGGTTGATGTTCGATACATGATTAGTTGATCACCTAGTATCTCCCGGTTATGTTGAATCCATTGTGAGATCTCTGCTGATTTAAGCCTTACTGAATATTTGAGGGTGTTGAAGGGTGTCCCCTTGGTTTGCAGAACCTAAAGTGTAGAAGGATGGATCTGCATCCTTGTTAATTGGTCCTTTTCAATCTTGGTTGAATACCGGGAGTTGGCTACTCTTCAAAATGCATCAAAGGGTGAAAGAGTTGTTGTTCAGTAATCACAGCATAAAAAAGAACCAACATATGGATTGGCAAGTTTTTACAGAAAGTTTATCACAAATTTCAGTTCTATTTATAATGCTATGACTGAGACATGAGAGGATACAAAAGAGTATTCAAATGGATACATGGAGCTGATAAGAGTTTTGAGACTTTGAAGTTGAAGGTTGTTGAATTACCTATTTTAGCCTCACCCGATTTCAATAAGGTATTTCAAGTTGAATGTGATGCAAGTGGAAGTGCAATTGGAGTTGCGTTGACTCAAGAAGGTAAACCTGTTGCTTTCTTTAGTGAAAATTTGAATGATGCTAAGAGGAAATATTATGTCTATGATCAAGATTTCTATGCTATTGTTCAAGCTATGAAGAAATGGAGACATTACTTGATGTCAAGTGAATTTGTGTTGTATACTGATCATAAGGCTTTACAATATTTGGGTAGTTAGAATAAGTTGAATTAGAGACATATGAAATGGGTAGAGTATTTTTAGAGTTTCACATTTGTGATTAAGAATAAGAGTGGAGTTTCTAACCGAGTTGTTGATGCATTAAGTAGAAGAAGATCTTTGTTGGCTGAAATGAGAATTGAAGTTCTTGGTTTTGATGATATGAATAATTTGTATGAAAGTGATCATGATTTTTCTAAGCAGTGGAGAATGTGCAGAGCACCTATTCCAAATCAATCAAGTAAGTATGAAGATTATTTCATTCAGGAAGATATGTTGTTCAAGGGAATTCAGTTGTGCATACTGAAAGGATCAATGATAACTATTTTAATAAAGGAGAAACATAGTAGTGGTTTGGTTGGACATTTTGGTATTGATAAGCCATTGAGTTTGCCTAAGGAAAGGTATTTTTGGCCTCAGTTGTATAAGGATGTTCAAAAATTTGTGAAAAGATGTGGAGTTTGTCAAGTTGCAAAAGGAGTAAGTCAGAATACTAGTTTGTATACACCGATTACTGTTCCTGAGAAACCTTGGAGTGATATTAGCATGGATTTTTTTCTTGGCTTACCAAGGACAACAAGAGGTAATGATTCCATATTTATTGTTGTGGATATATTTTCTAAGATGAAACATTTCATACCATGTAAGAAAAAATCAGATGTAGTACATATAGAAGATCTTTTCTTTAAGGAGATTGTCAGATTGCATGGATTACTGAAGAGTATATCTCTGACTGAGAAAATAATTTTGTTAGCTACTTTTGGAAAACACTTTGGAAGAAGTTGGACACTGAGTTGAAATATAGTTCTACATTTCATCCATAAACTAATGGAAAAACAAATGTTGTAAACCAAAGTTTCGGTAATTTGTTAAGATGTTTAGTTGGAGACACACCGAGTAATTGGGATTTGATGTTGGCACAAGCATACTTTGCATACAATAGTTCAGTAAACATAAGTACTATAAAGACACCTTTAATGATTGTTCATGGTACACAATCGAGAGGTATATCAGACTTGAGAGATATTGTTGGAGAAGAGAAAAGGCGTGCTGAAGCAGAATTGTTTTTTGATTCATGAAGACATTGCATGAAGATGTAAAATTGAAGCTGGATAAAAGTAATCAGAAATACAAGGATAGTGCAGATAGATCAAGAAGACATTAAAATTTTGAAGTTTGTGATGCAGTGGTGGTTCATTTGAAGAAAAGAATATTTTCTGTTGGAACATATGGTAAATTGAAGATGAAGAAATTTGGTCCTCGCAAAATACTGAGAAGATTCGATAGTGGAAATGCTTATGAAGTGGAATTACCTGATGACATGGATATATCACCCATATTCAATATTTCAGACTTGTATGAATATCATGAACCTAATGAAGAAGTGACAGTACAGAGTGATTATCCTAAGAAACAAATAGAGGAAGTTGAACATATTTTGAAACAAAGAATTGGTAGAAGTACAAGAGGAAAGGAATACATGGAGTATATGATAAAATGGAAGAACGGATTGATTGAGGACTCATCTTGGATTTCTCAATCTAAGTTGGATTCATTTTAGGCTAGACCTGATACATGATTCAGGGAATGATTTATTTTAACCCTAGGTGTCTGATGTAGGAGCATCTTGGGTCCCTGGCAATCCTTCTCAAACAAAAATATGTTTTCTTTTGTTCTTTAGTTTGTTTGGAGGCTTCTTGGTGAAGTACTCGGTAATCGTTGTTGCTCGGTTACTTTCTCTATCTTAGTTTACCAACGGGTCTCGGTGTATGTTGGCTGCTTGGTTTCTTTGTTCCCCGAGTTGGTTTTCTTATGCTTGGTTACGTTCTTATTGATTTGTTTGTTGTCGCTCAGTTGATCATCACCGAGTTGTTTATCCTAATCTGGCTGGCTTTTGCATTTAATTTTTGTGGCATAATTAATGTGGAGTCTCTCATTGGGATCTGTGTGGACCTAAATCTAGGTCTCTCTTAGGGATTTGAGTGCTGACCTCTTTGGTGGACTCTTGTATATATTTGTTTCCCCGTTCTTAGTTTAGGAGGCAGTTTTTAAAGGATAATATATTTTTGGATAGAAGAATAGGTGTTAAGATATCTGTTGGCAGGTTTGTGACCTCGCATGTATGAAGATCATTCTATAATTCATTTGAATGTATATGACCGAAACTAAGAAGGCCTTAAAACCCAACATGTATTGTGTTTGATCAATTAATGAAAGTATCTATTGTTTACTTCTCTCATTCTTTTCTTGTTGCTTTTGCATTATTTCTCTACAAGATTGTTTGGTAGTTGGGAGTGCCTTTGGCCCTGGTTTCATACCCTCCTTGTATCAGGCTTGCATTAAAAATTGTTTTAACCTCAATCAAAAACAAAAGTGAATACATAATCTATTGCAGACCTATGTTTGTCTAAGTCTCCAACCAAATTGGAGTCAACATACCCCTACAATTGAGTATTGTGACCTCCAAAATACAAAGCATGATATGAAGTACCTTTGAGATACTGAGTATCCACTGTACTGCCTGCCAATCAAGTTTACCAGGATGGCTCATAAATCTACTGACAACTCCCACTGCATGGCCAATATCTGGATGAGTACAAACCATGGCATGCATGAGACTGCCAATTGTAGATGAATAGGGACCACTCTTCATGTTTTCTTGATCTTCATGAGTTTGAGGACACATGGTTGAAGATAGATGAAAATGATCAACCAATGGAATACTAGTAGACTTGGCATTCAGCATATTGAACCTGTCCAAAATTTTAGTAAAATACTTCTCTTGAGTCAATCTGATTTTTTTTTGTTGTCTATCCCAGATTATTTTCATGTCCAAGAACCCTCTTGTCTACCCCTAAACATTTCATAGAAAATTGGTGAGCTAAATGTTGCTTCAATTCCCTAACATCCATCATGTTTCTATTAGTGACCAACATGTCATCAACATAAAGTAAAACTATGATAAACTCACCATTTTCAAGCCACTTGAAGTAAATACATGGATAATATTTGCAACGAATGAATTTATGCTTAGCCATGAAGTTATCAAACTTGTGGCACTATTGCCTTGGGGATTTCTCGGGCCCATATAAATTGTACTTCAATTTGCAATATAAATGTGCTTGCCCATATTTTATAAATCCTTCAGGCTTCTCCATATACAAATCTTCTTCAACATCTCCATGTAGAAATATCATCTCGACATCAAGTTTTTCAAGCTCAAGATCCCACACAACTTCCATACTCAAGACTAGGAGAATAGTTGTCATTTTGATAATGGGTGAGAAGATTTTGTTGAAGTCAATCCCCTCTTGTTGATCAAAACCTTTTACTACCAATCAAACTTGATAGCTATGTTTGCCTCCATCTTCCTCTTTCAGCCAATATACCCATTTGCTCTTTAAAGGTCTCTAATTTGGCGGGAGCTTTGCCAAATCTCAAGTATCATTAGCATGTAAATATGTCATTTCTTATTCTATATCCTCTATCCATTGTGCATTATTTGAAGCTTTGCAAGCATCACAAAATATTGTTGGCTCTATCTAATCTAAGAATAATAATTCATAGTCATCAAATTTAGACAGAAGCCTCTTCTCCCAACTAGATCTTCTTAAAATAGGACCTCTGACATTGTGTTTGGGCACACCCAAAATCCCTTTTTCATTATTACTTTTCTTACCAAAAGTTCTTTGTTCAAGAACTACCCTATCTCTATAAAATTGTATTGAGAAAATGTTGATCGGTCTGCATTGAAAAATGAGAGGTGTCAATAGTAGAAGGTTGCACATTATCTCTAATTGGTAGTGTTGGCACATGTAAAGAAGGGTTGGAAGTGGTGAAATGTTGCGAGAAGGCATTTAAAGGTTGCATTGAAGCATTAAGAGGAAAAAAATGAAAAATTGAAGGCTAAAAACTAGTAGTGGAAATAATTCCTTATTTCTTAACCATATTAGTTTAATTATCAAAAAAATTAACCTTAATAAATTTATTTGAAGATGTGTTTTATTTCTGCAAACCTAGGAAATGTTTCTCATTAAATACGACATCACAACTGCGAGTAACCTTTTTGGAAACAAGATCCTAGAGCCTGAAACCAAATTGATCCTCACCATATCCAAGAAATATACATTTTTTAGATTTCAAATCTAATTTTATTCTCTATTATTTAGGAACATGAACAAAATATTCACACCCAAAAACATGAATATGATTATAATAAATCCATTTCTTGAGCCATCTCTCCTCCGTGATATCAAAATCCAATTGAGAAGAAGGAGCTCGATTGATCAAGTAAATTATTGTATTACAAGCCTCTTCCCAAAATTCTTTCCCTGAATTCGCATTAGAGAACATACAATGATCCCTCTTAAGAAACGTTCGATTCAACCTCTCTGCTACGCCATTTTCCTGATGGGTGAAAGGAAATACTTTAATTTAGTGTATGTCATTGTCTGGAAAAAATTTGTCAAATTCCAAACAGAAAAAATATCCCCCATTATTAGTTTTAAGACATTTATTTTTGTGCCCAGTCTAATTTTCAACAAGAGCCTTAAAATTTTTAAACTTTGAAAATACTTCTGATTTTTTTTCTCATCAAATAAATCTAAACTTTGTGAGTGAAATCATCAAGAAAAGTATGAAAATAATTAGAGCCTCCAAATGAGGTTACCTCTATAGGACCTAAAACATCAGAGTGTACAAGCTCCAAAGGTGTAGTCTTCTTGTCATGACCAATCTTCATGAAGTTGGCCAGACTCTATTTTCCATAAAGGAAATATTCACATAACTCTATATCAATAGATTTTAGGCCAAGAAGTTTATCCCTTTGAAGTATGACTTCAAGTCCCTTCTTTCTCATATGTTTGAGCCTCTGATAGCAAAGCTTTGAACTGTTGTCCACAACCACCATTGCAGATTCCACTTCACTGTGGCATTCTAAAACTTAAATATTACCCAATTTATTTCCCTTTGAAAGTACCAAAACACTCTTGGTTACTTTCCAAGTATATAAATAAAATTAGACATTACACTCTTGATCATAAAGTTGGCTCACTAATATTAAATTACGTTTCAACATAGGCACATGTCTCACATCTTTTAAAATCTATTTATTTACATTTTTCAAATGCAACATCACATCACCCTTTCTTGTGATTTCACATCCTTTATTATCACCAATAAAAATGCTACCAA
The DNA here is from genome assembly GCA_018584345.1 of Thuja plicata. NCBI lineage: Eukaryota > Viridiplantae > Streptophyta > Pinopsida > Cupressales > Cupressaceae > Thuja > Thuja plicata. Next base: position 1,588,278 of record MU223928.1, on the reverse strand, counting down.
ACTTACCTTCTTGGTTGCTTGGGAAAGCATCCCAACATGGAGTAGCATGAAAGAGGCACTGAAATCAAGCACCCATGAATCTAGAGTCATGTCAATTGCTGATAGAAATAAAACATTGTCTTCTTTATTAAATGAAATATTTACTTCATTATTCCTCACCTTATCTTGTACCTTTTCATAATTTTGACAATCCTTTTTTACGTGACTAGTTTTCCACAAAACCAGCAATCAACATTTTTACCCCTAGACTTTGATCTTTTAGCAAATTTGGATTTCCTTCTATTATTATTTATGCCTCTATCTTGAATGCTTCCTCTATTTTTAATGCTTATAGCAGTCAAAGTGTAACTGGATGAGGGTTCTTAATTTTTTCTCCTCATGTCTTCAGTGAGAAGTGTAATTGCAACATCATCAAATTTTAATTTACTTTTGGTAGGCACTGAAGTGCTAACTGCCATCACCACTCCTTCCTAGTTGTTCGATAAATAACATAATTAAAAAATTGTCTTAATTTCATCATCTAGATTTATACACACTAAAATCAATTGGGTAAGCAAAGTATTGACTTCATTGAGGCGATTTGACATAATCCCACCTTCTCTCATTTTAAATTGTATAGCTTCTTCATGATAAACAACTTGTTTGATGTCGATGTCATTTCATACATTGAAGAAAGTTTATCCCATAGCTCTTGTGTTGTCTTCTTGATTGAAACATTGAATAGCATGTTACTAGACAATGAAATAAAAATAGTTTCCCTTTTTTCCTATCCATTTTTTCCCTCTCTTCGTCTAACATTGAACATTTTCCTTTGATCTATCCATTCAAAGTGAGTGAGAGACCCTGATTAATCAGTAACAATTCCTTCTAAACTTTCCATAGCCTCAAGTTTTGTCCCAAGAACTTCTCAATCTTCCATTTATCTATGTTTTTCATTCTTCTAGTGTAGATTTGAAATTTTTGGTTAGGAGGTGCAATAGATTTATTTCCATTTTTTTGAAAATTAAGCAAAATAAGGTTTTACAAGGACCCAAAACCCAAAAGAGTACAACAGATCAGATAAAGAGTTTAAGAAAAGAAAAAACAAACAACAACAAAACAAGAGGGGGAACAAAGGAAACCCTCAGAACCAAAACACCATAACCAGACAGCTAAAAAAGAAACAACAAAAAGAAAATATTTCCACCCTTTTAGACCTCGGAGGGTTTCATCCATTTTAGCATCCATCTCGGTCATCTTAGCCACACTTTCTTTAAGATGTAGGATATCATTGTTGGACAAGTAGGTCTAGTTCATATTAGCTCTTGTTTTGGAACCCATTCCTTTACCCTTGGTAGTAGGAGGCTGGCTGTTAGCAGGATTCTTGAACATGTTGACAAAAAGATGGAGGTTGTTAGGAGATGCCTTCATTCCCTCCTTGGAGCTCTCCAACATGTTCTCCAACATTTTTGCAAGAATTAAATTCTAGATAACACTATGACAGGGGCACAAAAGTCCTGAGAATTATCATTATCTTTTCCCATGTTATTCACCTTGTCCTACAAATTTTGGAGATTGATTTCCAGCTCACTCTTCTGCCCTTAGAGCTTCTTAATTTCCTGGTAGCACCAATTGCTGTTCCTGAAAGAGTAAATGGATTTGTCTTTAGCCGTGTGTAAGAACCCAATAGTATAATCCTCCTTTCTAGACAAGTCCCTTATAGCCATTGATGGCTCATTCTCAGTAGTATCTAGGTTGTTCTCTTTCTTCCTTTCCTTTGTCACCTTCCATAGATATAGCATTGGAATCAATAAGGTTTTGAATAAAAAATTGCAATTGATAACACGTCTCAAAATTATGACTAGGTTGACGATGGTATTGACAAAAAGATTTGGGATCAAATTATTTGAATTTAGGGTTAGATGGATCAATTTTCTTAGTAGGAGGATGTGTTAACATGTTTTCATTAATTAAATTCAACATCACATTATGCAAAGATTTAGAAAGCTAAGTAAAATTACAAGAAGGTTTAAAAGTAGATGACAAAGGAGCCACACCTTTGGATGCTTCTGCCACTTCTTCATTAACAGTGTTGGATGAGTTGTTGATTTTGATAAAGGTTTTTAGTTTATGAAACTTGTTGAAATTGGATGTGATATCAATCTTATCAACATGAACATCAGCCATTGCAGTGGTGCTCTCAAATTGACTCACTTGTAGTTGATAATGATGAAGCACTACACAAAATTGATAAAAGGAAGAGAATTAAGAAAGGAGTATCTTATTTCTAATGTATTTTGTAAATTAGAAATAAAAATGCGTTGCACATAAACATGAGGCACAAGATAAGAAATTTGGACATGAAAATTCTTAAATCTACTAATGAAATCACTAAATTTTTATTTAACACTAGCAAGCTTGTTTTGAAATTGTTGACTAAAAACAACTAGAAAATTCTTAAATCTACTAATGATCAATGTTGTTTTGAAATTGTTGACTAAAAACATTAGCAAGCTTGTGAAAGGAATCAATGGAATATGGAGGAAAAGAAAAATACCATTGCAAGCCTTTGTCATGAAAGGTTCTAGTAAAAAACTTTTCCATGAAACTATGGTCATGAAATAAATAACTCCACAAGGTTTGAAAATTCTTAACATGAGTCAAAGGATCACCCCTGCCGTTATAGGTCTCAAGATGAGGAATCTCAATGTTTTGTGCGATAACAACACAGGTGATATAAAGAGACAAAAGGACTAGAAACATCACAAGTAGGAATGTTAAATTTGGATTGAGTCATGGAGGCAATTTGTTTTTGCAAAGAAGACACATTTTCAGCCAAGCTATTAATGGTGGAATCGGTAGAAGAAATGGTGGGAGGAGAAACAAGAGAAATGTTAGGAACATTGTTTGAAATGGAAGTAATGGTTAAATATGAAAAAGAGTGGGAATAGATGAAGTCAAAAAACACATGGAACACTTGAAGGAATAGAAGGAAGAAGAGGTTTAGGAAGACTCACATGTGTAGGATTGGAATTTTGGATTGAATGTTTTATGATAGGTGGAGTAAAAGTGGACACACTAGGAATGGAAGTAGAGATAGGAAAAGAGGTCTCAATAGTTTGTAGTAGTTGGAGTGAAGCCTAAATCTTGAGCACAATCCCTAAGATATTACACATTGGTATGAGCAAGATGAGAAATTCTATGCAATATTTTAACACCATGTTCGTCATTATGAATAAGTTTTCTTATGCCTTCTACAATGGAAATGGCCTTAGGATTATGGTTTTCTTGAGCTAGCCATTGTTCAAAATTTTCAAAATCATGGTAAAGTTTCTAGACTTGGTCAGGAGGAACCCTTAAGACTCCATCTTCATCATGAGAAGAATATTTTTCATGATAGGATTGATGTCATTAAAATGCATGTTGGTCTCATCAATATTCCTATGAAAGAAGGAGGGTTCGAGATCAAAGGAACCCATAAGTCTACAAATTATTCTAACATGAATGCTATAGGTTGGAGTCAAAGTGATAACACTCATACACAAGTGAATTAAAATAAAATTCAATTTGAAGGAAATATGCAAAAAGAAATTATTTTAGGAAAAGCTTGTTAACTATCAAATTCAAAATAGATATGAATGCAGACAATGTAGCAAAGATTTAATGTAAATATTGACTATCACATTGCATAGAAATTATCTCTAGATATATAATTGCAAGAAAGGGAATCTAACAAAAAAATTAGAATGGAAATGTTACAAGTCAGGTTCACCGAAATGTATAATGGAAAATGGTGAACTAATATAATCTAAGAAGGATAGAGAGTTAACCAAATTGTATCATTTGTACATTAGGGGAAATATCCTCCCAAAATCTCACCCTCAACAAAATTAGATTAACACAACCCAAGTGTGATTAAGGGGTGCTAATGCAAGATCCAAGTGAGAGTGGGGAATTGGGGTTCACTTTCCCTTTATATGTTAATGAAAATGTAATGTAAATGTGTGTGAGAGATTAAATGTGTGAAGGGAAATTGATACTATGATAAAGTAAATAACAAATAGAAAGATATGATATTAGCTCTAATGTTTAAAGTAAGTACAAGAAGAAAATAGAAAGAGGGAACTTTCCTTGAAAACAAGAAGAGGCCAATGCACCTTCAAATTTGATTTTGGCTGCCGCAGAGCTGTCAGAACCAGGTAAGGTTTTGGATTTGGAACTCTGGCACATGAAATTTTTTTCTGTGAAAATATCAAATATAGAGTAAAAGGATAAAAATGGAAACCTTTTCCAAGAAAAGGGTGAAGATTGTGGCCTTGTCCTTTTGACTCCGAAACTGATGAAAATTGCAGAGGACCTGCAACTGGGTCTCATACTTCTGAATGTAGATCTGAAAAATCTGCAATGTGTTCTTGCACAAAGAGAAAAAGGGGAAAAGGTTGTGGAAATGGGGCTTTCCTTGGTCAAGCCTCTATATAGGAAGCTACCTTGAAAGATAATTGAAATTTCATATGGAAAGTCTTGTAAACAAGATAAATCTATGTATTCACCTTGCATGAAAAACCTTCATGGATGGATGTTATAATTTGATAAACCCATGAATATTCTTGTATGTGTGCTTGACATGTAGAATCAAGTAAGTCTTCACAAATGCAATGGATTTACTCTTCCAAATCCTATATCTTGAATGAATGTATGCTTCTAGATCTTCTTGCTAGCTTGAAAATTCCTCTACTTGGCCATCATGGGGGAGAAACTTGCATCAATTGAATAATATTTCCTTTTCTTGAATTGATCTTGAAGAAATAGAGACTTTGAGATCTTCAATTTGGTACTTTCCTTCAAATCTTGAATCCAGATCCTCAATTGCACAACTTGAAATCACCAAATATCTTGCATGTAATGTTGCATTTAATCATGAATTTCTTACACTTGAATAGATTACCTTGGATTTTCAATATGAGAGGCTTTGATGACCTTTTATACTCATTTAGAGATTCAATATTGTTGGATCAACCACAAATAAATATTTGGAAGAAACCCTCTCACATTGGGCTTGGAGCCCACCGAAGCACATAGCTCTAGGACAAGGCCACAAATGGAGGTCTTGTCCAGGCAGTGATTTGAAGATAGACCGGGCCTAGTGAAGTATGATAGGTTTCAGGGGAAGAAAATAAATGAAGTGTGAATCAAGCATATAGGATATTTAGACCTAGAAATTACCAAAATGGGGCCTAAAAGGTCCTAGAGCCTCTAATTATGGGTGCTAACTTTTTAGGATTGTACAGGAATAGATTGTGCTTTTGCAACATATTATCGGAAAAGCCATGGGATCAATCTTAGGTGAATGTCATTACTCATCAAATTTGAGATCAAGGACTTTTAGATGAGTTGTATAGAGCATAATCTTTGGTTTTGAGATAATAGGAGGAATGGGAACTTTGTGAGGAGATTTACTAGAAGTAGAAGGCTAGATTGGATTGGCTTCAGGAAGGTGACATGAATATTAAGTTCTTCTAAAAATATTTAAAGGATAGGAGACATGGTAATGCTATTACACCCATCATATCCCATCAGGGTATTCCCATTTCCTCTTCTAGGGGAATTTATCAAGAGAATATCAAGTTCTTTGGGACCTTGTTCATTGAGTATTCTTTTCAAGCCAATATGGAATAAAGTTTAGTTCTAGATTATATTAATGTTATTGTCTTTGTAGAAATGAATGATAATATTTGTAGACCTATTTCCATGGAGGAGGTTGAAGGAATGGTGTTTGGAATTAAAAAGGGTAAATCTCGTCACCCAAATAGATTTACTCTTGAATTATACCAATAATTTTGGGAGACAATAAAGTTGGATCTCTTGGAGGTGGTACAAAAATATTATAGGAACAAGAAGATGCTTCACGCTATGAATTTTGATTTCATGGCTCTTATTACTAATAATTGATCTAAATCTTTTAGCTCCTTTCAACATATTTATTTGTGTAATGTGGTTTACAAATTTATTACAAAATTGATTGTTGATAGACTCAAAATTGTAGAAACTGATAAATACAGCTTCGACTTCCAAGACCAGTCTGCATGCAAAATACCTGTTACAAAGAATGAAGCCAAAGATAGAAAAAACAAAAACCCTTCTGTGCTCAAAAAGTGAGAGCTCAAATGTATTCAGAGAGTATGCAAAAAAAAATACAAGCATTCAACCTTAAAGGTGAATGAAACCCTAAAGAAAGGAAAAGGCTAACCTAAGAGAAAGCTTAAGTGAAAAATAGAGTATGACTAACTTAATAATTAATATCAACATGATATAATTAATAAGTAAGGAAAACTATGTACTCTAACACCCCCCTTAAGTGAAGCTCAGGAGGTAAGCTAACCTAGCATAGCTATGAAAGCAAGAAATGGGTCCCAGCAACAAGGCCTAATCAGGTACCCAATATAAGGAAATCTCTATGAACTGGAGATAAAGGAGAAAACCTAGTGGGAAAAACTCCTCTCCAAAAAGAGATATAAAAGAAAGAAAAAGACAAAGGATGACTTCAAGAGACTCTCTCAAATCCATGAGTACAATGCATACTGTCAACCCCCCATGAGAGAGGGTCGAGGCTCCAAAGCCCCCCCAAAATGAAAGAACCCCTGGATCAATGAACAAACCACCATGACTCCAATACAAAGGAGTGAAAGGAAGTGAGCACTGAAGAGGTGACCTCAAAAGATGAGGTGTCACTGGAAGGTTGAGATGATGCTCAAATGAGAAGATAGGAGGATCCTAAAATGGAATCCCCAATGCAAGTGGTATGATAGGTGTGCTGACACTATCATGCGAGAGGAGATGAATGTCCTCTGTAGAATCCTCAACAACTGCACGTGGTGGCTCAATGAATGGAGCTGGAGGGTCTGGCAGTGCTGAAGAAGAGTCCTACAGAAGAGAAAGAACCTCAACAAGATGTGGTGTGGCAGTCACAACAGTGGTCTCAAGAACAACATAGAGGTTCAAGTGACTTGAATACACCACATGATGCTCTCGCGAAAGAGGAGAGTTGTGCTCCGATGATGGAGATGGTGGACCAAAGTGAGAAAAAGTGTAGAGATGGGTGGAATGATCAACTGTCCTTGTAACAATAATGCCACCTATCAAACTATCCCAAATGAAGACTAAATCTGAAGTGAACACAACTGTCTTCCCTGATCTACTATGGGTAATTTGGTAAATTGAGAGAAGGTTTGCAGACAGAGATGGAACATACAATACATCATTGAATGTGCCATCTTGAATGCATATAGAACCTTTCCTATAGACTATAATAATAGTGTTATTCCCCATGAGAATGTGGGGAATAGGAGAAGCCTCAATAGAAGAGAAGATCTCCGGAGAAGACGCCATATGGTGAGAAGCACCTGAATCCAGTATCCAAGGGACCTAGGAAGGGAATGCAATGGAAGCCTGTAATGCATGAACCTATCCAAAATCCTGTCCAGATGTCAAAGATGAGGCAGAAGACTGAAAAGAAGACCCCTGTGAGGTGGAAGATGATGCAGAGTGCAACAGTGGAAGGTTTGTTCTTCTTAGACCTTTGAGGTCCAATTGCTCCAAAATGCTAAGACTTCCAATCAGGATCCATGAAATGCCTCACCACCTTTCTCTAATGTCTATACACCTCTAACAATCCTTAGAACAGTCCCTAAGTCCTAAAACACACTTTTTGCAACCTTTCACTATGTTTTCTAGTTCTTTCCCAAAACAGGGCTACAAGACTAGTTTTGACAAAATTGGGATTTCAGAAACAACCCCACACCCAACACCCAATAAAATGATGTAGTTTGAAGATTTTTAATAACCCCAACACTACCCCACAAGACCAACTTCTAATCTACTCCTGCACTCCAAGAATCCTCCAAGGTACACAGACCTAATAGGGCCCTAATAGGCTTGGTTTACAAAGGAAGACCAATGAAATGGGTGCATAGATTGAAGGAAGGTCTTTGGATCTCTTCAATGTTGTCTAAGAACACCTAATACACAATTGGATTACTCACTTTTTGTATATCTAACACTAGATAGGCCGATTCCTATAATTCAGGACCAAATACATCATGATATTTGGTCTAGGGCTTGCAAGCATAAATAGTTCCCTTTAGTTTCCGACCTCCTGCTTCTAGAATCTTATAGTACACTCCTAGTGATTTAATTTTCATTGGGTTTTGTGCAAAATGGATGGTACAGTCGCGAGCTATATCTCCATTTGCCCAAAACCCTACTGGAACTAGGGTTTCCTAGAAGTTAGGAAAGAAATTGCTATATCTTTGTCTACAGACCTCCAAATCACCTCAGACCAAGTTCATTCAATGGATAACTCAACAAAGTATCCTCTCAACTCATTAAACCCTTGCTCCCAATCCATACAGCATGTGCAAAATTAAAACAACAGTGAATTTTCAAGAAAAACAGGGAACTTTATTGATTTCAAATAAAACTTGATACATCCAACAACCTGTTCTTTTGGGAAGGTTGTATGACACTTATATAAGTGTGTTTCACCAATCAACTATCTAAGATTCAGTTGTAATCAGTTGAAACTCCCTAATTACAACTTTTAAGCATTTATGTAAAGTTGCTTAGCAACTTTTTGTTGTTTTGACAATTCTAGTATAGAAAGAAATCCTAAGGACTCTAGATTATCCTAGGACCTTATTTAA
>MU223928.1:1560648-1574159 GCA_018584345.1 Thuja plicata | reverse complement strand
TCAATGTTGTCTGAGAACACCTAATCCACAATTGGATTACTCACTTTGTGTATATCTAACACTAGATAGGCCGATTCCTATAATTCAGGACCAAATACATCATGATATTTGGTCTAGGGCTTGCAAGTATAAATAGTTCCCTTTAGTTTCCGACCTCCTGCTTCTAGAATATTATAGTACACTCCTAGTGCTTTCATTTTCATTGGGTTTTGTGCAAAATGGATGGTACAGTCATGAGCTATATCTCCATTTTCCCAAAACCCTACTGGAACTAGGGTTTCCTGGAAGTTAGGAAAGAAATTGCTATATCTTTGTCTACAGACCTCCAAATCACCTCAAACCAAGTGCATTCTATGGATAACTCAACAAAGTATCCTCTCAGCTCATTAAACCCTTGCTCCCAATCCGTACAACATGTGTAGAATTGAAACAACAGTGAATTTTCAGGAAAAATAGGGAACTTTATTGATTTCGAATAAAACTTGATACATCCAACAACCTATTCTTTTGGGAAGGTTGTATGAAACTTATATAAGTGTGTTTCACCAATCAACTATCTGAGATTCAGTTGTAATCGGTTGAAACTCCCTAATTACAACTTTTAAGCATTTATGTAAAGTTGCTTAGCAACTTTTTGTTCTTTTGACAATTCTAGTATAGAAAGAAATCCTAAGGACTCTAGATTATCCTAGGACCTTATTTAAGGTATAATAACCTATTTCTAACTATATTCCTAATTACTCTAATCAAAATGTCCCATAGGTCTTAAGGACTCAAGGTTTATAGAATCACCAATGAGCCTTAAGCCTTTACAAATGGACTTACATCAACTTAATAACAACCTAAGATATGATGCTTCCCATCATGAGTCATCTTAGTGGAGATGAGTATAGTTCCATGTTCATGCAATGGAAGGCTTAATAAAGGCCTTGAATGAAATACTGAGAATTGCCTTGAATCACTGATTTGTGTGAGTGAGTGCTCTGCACCAGAAGAGGATGGAGAGGAAATAGTTCTCTTCTGAAGGAGAGTTTGCAAATCTGCAATCTATTTCTCATAGCCATCAAATCTCTTCTAAAAACACTGTGAATCATCATGGGGCCCCTTCTAACAATAGGAACATGTAGGGTTCTGAGTCTTCTATTTCTCCTTCATAGAAGAGGATGGTGGGCCAGTAGAGTGCTGAGAAGAGGAATCAAATATCTTCTTAGGCTTCGGCTTTTGTGTATCCTGAGATGACTTGGAAAGCAATGCCTATGAATGTGAACCTATAAGAGAATCTATCTGACAGAGCTTGGACTACTCACGATTTAACCTGCCACAGAAGGTCTCAAAAGAGGGCATAACATGTTGTGCACATAGTGCATCCATAGTGGAGTAGAAGGTAGAAGTGAAAATCTGATAAGGGCCATGAAGATTTGAGAGTATTAGAAAGATACACTCATTGTCTGACTTTGTCTTTCCAGCAACCTGTAAAATAGATTGAAGAGACTTGAACTTCATCAAGAAGTCCTCAATGCTGGTGAATGATTCAGGTACCAAGGAGGTGAACTTTGCATCTATCAGGAGAACCCTGAACTGATTCATTGTGCCAAACAAGGTGGAAAACTTGTCCCACATATCTCTGGGTGTGGTCAGACCATCCAGGTGGAACAACAACCCATCTAAAATGTTTATGGAAATGAGGCCCATTGCCTCATCCATCCTATTTCTGTGCATAAGAGCCTCATACGGCCTCTCTAGAACTAGCTGAACTGTATCCAGGTAGGACCATAAACCTCATGACATGAGGAGTCTAGTCATTTGTGGCTTCCATGTGTGGTAGTTATGTGGAGTCAGAATGAAAATGGATTTCTCTAACATTGAGAGAATAAGACGAAAGTAGAAGGGTCTCTTTGAATTCAAAATGCAGAAAGAAATATGCACCCCCCCCCACAAACTATCAAACTAACTCCTGTACACCACAAGATGAAGCAAAAAACACAAAGAACAAGAGAAAAACCTGAGGACCAAATGCAGAGAAGGAGGAAAATAAAGCCTCAAATTTGATGCTAAAACTAGGAGCTCAAATGGTAGAACTAGTGATCAAAACCAACATCAACACATTCGGCTTGAAAACACCTTTCCGGTGATATTTCATTTTTCAAAAATGGACATTGTATGCTCAAGTTACGGCCAAAAAACCAAGTGCCCCTCTGAAAGACAACTCTCTAGAAAAACACAGAGACGGAAAAAAATTTGATGTCCAAATGACCATCATAGCTGTCGAGGTTAAATTTGACGGCCATCAGGAGTTTGCCGGAAAAAAATTTTGGTCGCCGAAAAATTTGAAATTTTTGCCAGAATGTTTTTCCCGGTGGCTGACGTCAGCACCGTACTGGCCGATGGTGACCGCTGGTGATAGCCACTCCCGGGCGGTAGAACAGTGGTGGGCGGTGCCGCTGGTGGTGCTGGCAGCTCCCCCGATGGCTGGAGGCTAGAGGGTGGCATTCCGGTGGGAGGCTGGGTGTGGGTCAGGCTAGGCCAGGCGGTGGTGGTGTTGGGGTGGCGCGTTGGCAGTGTGCTCAGCAGCCCCAAAAACTTTAAAAAATATGCCCTTTTTTAATTTCTTTTTGATTTTTTGCCTCATTTTTTGAGTCATACAGCCTAGGAGGTTGATTTTTTTCCTTTGGGGTCACTGTGACCAAAACCAGCAAAGTTTATAGGTATTTTGACTCTCCTGGGCCTTCTGAACGCAATGGTGGAGTCTATTTTTGCTCAAACAGCTCTAGAAAATAGTGCCTCCTTCAAAGTGATAGAAAAAACCCCAAAGAAGTTGTGGCTATCATCTTCAAATCATGGCTTCAAAAAATCTTCAAACCAGGTAGCGACAGGGTGGCTCTGATACCATGTAGAAACTGATAAATACAACTTCGACTTCCAAGACCAGTCTACATGCAAAATACCTATTACAAAGAATGAAGCCAAAGACAGAAAAAGAAGAAACCCTTCTGTGCTAAAAAAGTGAGAGCTCAAATGTATTTAGAGAGTATGCAAAAACAAATACAAGCATTCAACCTTAAAGGTGAATGAAACCCTAAAAAAAGGAAAAGGCTAACCTAAGAGAAAGCTTAAGTGAAAAATAGAGTATGACTAACTTAATAATTAATATCAACATGATATAATTAATAAGTGAGGAAAACTATGTACTCTAATAAAAAAGTGGTTACTTAAATTGATATCTAAAGAGTAGGGAGGTTTTGTTGCTAGGAGACAAATTTTTGATGGGATTGTCATAACATCTACAAAAATACATTCTATAGAAACTTCAAAGGAAAATACTATATTTATTATGCTAGATATGGCCAAGGCTGATGACAAAGTTAAATGGACTTCAAAGGAAAAGAATATGTTTATTATGCTAGATATGGCCAAGGTTGATGAAAAAGTTAAATGGATCTTTCTTTGTCAAATTCTTGAAGCTTTTGGTTTTGGTAGGGAATGGAATAACTAGGTTATGAGTTTTATTACCATCCTATCTTTTGGTGTTCTCATTAATAGTAAGCTAGTTGATCTTTTTCTACTTCAAGAGGCTTAAGGTAAGGTGATCCTCTTTCCCCATACTTGTTCATAATTATGGGGGAAGGGTTAGGAAGACTCATTAAATCTCAGGTAAGGAAGGGTTTGATCAAAGGATAGAATTGGAGAAATAGGCCCTCTCCTTCTTCTCACCTTCAATTTTTAGATGACACAACTTTTATGGGTGTTTCTAGAATTCTTGAGGCCACTAACTTTAGAAAAGTTCTTGATATCCATTTGGAAGCTTCTAGAAAACAAATTAATGAAGATAGGTCCTTTATATTTTTATTCGGTTCACCTATATATATTCATGATAGGATTGCTAGGATCCTTGGATTTCAATTTGGGGTACTTCCTCTTGTTTACCTTGGGATTTCTCTGTCAGATCACCCTCTACCTAGGGGATTATAGCATGATATTCTAGATAAGATTCACAAGAAGGCAAGCCACTAGACTTTAAGAAGGAAATTTCTCTAGGTTGGTAATCTGCTCTCCTTAAAGTGGAGTCTAGTTAAATGAGACTCTCTTTGTAGGCTATTTCAAAATAGTGGTCTTGGTTTATGTCAAGTAGGTATGAATGGTTATTTTTTGGCTAGTAACCTTTTCTAGAGATTGTGTACCTACCAAGAGAAAAATTTGGCTAAAATCCTCAACTTTAACTCTTTTTTTTTCTTTTTTTTTTTGGGGGGGGGGGGGGGGGGGGGGGNCGGGGGGGGGGTGGATAGGAGGGATGTTTCTATATGAAATGTGACAGGTAAAGGCTCTATGAATTGGAATACTCTCAGAAGAGGTGCACAAGTTGTTAAGAAATGAATCTTTAGGATTTGTAATAGAGGAGTTGAAGCTCTATTTTGGAATGATTCTTGGGATGGTTTCCCTCCTATTCTTTTTTAATTCACATATATTCAAGCTATTTGTGATAAATTTGTAGAAGATGGTTGGAATAGAGTTGAGGATTTTGAAGTGTTTCAGACATTGGGACTAGGTTAAGTGGCTAGATGAAAATAATTGCATGAATGGCCTATTAGAGGATTTGTTGAGGATCAAGACAAGTTGGTTAGTATCTTAGTAGAAAAATGTTTAATTCCATGAAAGGGTGGGATTTCCTTACTTAGGGTCCTAAATTGAAAGGAAAATATTCAGTATCCTCAAGGTACTAAGAGTTACATGGTTTGAATCAAGGAAAGGTGATTGTTCCTTGATGGAAACATGTTTGGAATATGTTCTCTTGGCCCAACTGTAACTTCTTCATGATGGTGGTTTAGAATAGATATATAACTTGGGAAAATCTTTAGAAAAGGGGATTTCAAGGACTCTCTAGATGCTTTTTGTGTAAAAATAGTGAAGAGAGTACTCCTCTTCTCTTCTTCTAGTGTAACTTTTCTATGGACATGTGGAATATTTTGTGTTTTTCTCAAGGAAACATGGTTGTCTTCAAGCTAGTAATCTTATGGAGTTCTAGATTGGTAGACCCTCAACTAAAAATTCATAATCTAGGTATCTTAGGACATGGGATCATCCTTTATTATTTGGGCAATTGTGGATAGAGAGAAATTACAGGATTTTCTAAGACAAGATGATGTTGGCTCAATGGGTATGATAGAGAATTATTATTATGTTGCAGAAAACTCTGTTGGCAAAATATGACCTCTCTATAGAGGCGGATTCAGGTGATATTCTTATTGTTTAGAATTTGAACATTTGGGGGGAATTTAGTAATGATCCTCTTTTGAGGAGTCGACATGTTAGATGTAGATATGATAAGAGGAAGGAGCATAGAATTGTTAAGTGGTCTCCTCCATTATCAATATTTCTTAATATTAATACTGATGGTTCCTCTTGAGGAAATATAGGACATGCAGGAAGTGGAGGTATTGATAGGGAGAATTTTGGAAATGTGATTTTCTTATTTTCTTCTTATAAGGGGAAACACACTAAGAATCTAAGGAGGCCTTGGTTGTTCTTTATGCTCTTAAATGAGGTTGTTCTCTTGGCTACTGTAAGGTTATTTGCGAGTCTAACCTTGCAATCTGATCTATACTATCTTGATGTGAGTTATATCAATTCATATCATTAACATACATGTGAACATTCATAGAAACATTCATTAAAGTAATTTGACACATAGCACAAGATATGATATCATAGAAAACTCATGTTAGGAAGTAAAAACTGTGGTGGGGATGGCACCCACAAAATCTTCACTATCTGTAGATTGGAAGGGATCGGTTAAGGCTTAAAATTTGATCACTTTTGATGATATAACCTATTAATAGTATCAATGGAGACCTTTTAAAGTCTACTTTGTTAAGATCTTTAGCAACACTATTGAGTGTGCACTCAGCTAAGAGATTTGTTGTTGGACTGTTAAATCCACCTTCGTTGAAAGGATTTTTACACTTTGTTCCACTTGTTAGAATAATAGAAAATTACAGATTGACCTAGTAAATGCAATCTCCTATTGTTGATACAGATCTAATTGAGTTTACATGAAAATGATTATCACCTAATTGTGATTGAATAATACCTCTGATTCTTGGTATCCTCTATTCTTGGTTCTGATAACCAAATTCACCTTTTGTTATTCTTGTTCTTGAAAATCTCAATCTGATCCATAGATGTGCTCATTGGCTTCATTTATCTTCTCCTCTCTGTTCACACTTACATTAATGAATGATTGCATCATCTATTTATAAGATGGATTGACATCATCAAGTTTCGAGAAAAAACAATGTTAACTCTAAGATCAGGTTTACAACTTGTACCTAGATCTCCTAGTCTATGTGTTTTAAATCAGTTAGACTGATTAAAGCACTTACATTCATGTTTCTTGTCCCTAAAGAAATGGATTTAAAAACAAATCAATATCCTATAAAGAGAATAAGCTTTCTTTATCCGACGTGGAAGTCAGATCCACTTCTTGCGGTCTGCAATTGACTTTTGGTTTCTGTCTATTGGTTATGCTCTGACTATCTTTCAATTTTGTTATGTCAGTTTCTCTTTAATTGTCTCATTGGTCTACACTGTATCTTGCATGTCGGGTTCCTCTTTATCCTTCTATCTTTGCATTTTTAGTTTACACACTAAGTTGTGTTGTCGGTTCTGTTTGCACTTAGTCATCTTTGGTGATCTCTTTCTATCTGATCTTCAATTTTCTCTGTCTTTTCTTTTGGTGTATGCTTACCAAAATTTTTGTTTGCATACTAATGGAAAATTAATGTCATCAATCTCCCCCTTTGACATTAGTATAAAAAATTGATATGTGCAAAATACTAACAAAATATTAAGTATATACAACATATATAATCCTTAGTCATTTAATGACTCCCCCTATGTATATGTCGATATATCTATACATATGATATATTTCCTTATACATATCATTTTCTCTTTATACATATCATTTCCCATATGAATATACATATACATATTTACCATTTTCCCATCTGAATGAATGCATATACATATCATTTTCTATTTTTTTGTGTAGTACTCATATCGTTTCCCCCCCTTTTTGATATTAAGGACAAAGGTCAATACCTTAGAGCTTATAAAAAATGTGGGAGTGTGAAGAATTCGTGTCTTCCATCATTTTCTCCCATTGTACTTTTAGTTTCTCAAGAGCCATGTGCTCAAGTGTGATCTTGGAGTGCATGTCATAGATGTTTTTTTCTACAGACATCTCGAGGGTTGCTACCAGTTGCCTCGCTGAACTGATATGTTGTTGAAGTAGTGTAAGGTTTGGTAGAAGTTGAGCTTGGAGCTCGGTTACTTCTTCCCTAAAGTGTGTCTCTGTTTCCCACAATTTCTTCCTTAACCTTTTGATCTTAATTATCTTCTCACAATGCAACTTATTTGCATTGTCTCCATCGATGGTTAAGCTTTTGTACTATTTGCTAGATCTGTATCCAGCTTTGCAATGTTGTCACTATTCTCTTTAGTGAACTTGTCTAATGTGCTCAATTTTTGAATCAAGGGTATAGCTTGAGTTATGATTGGGTCTAATCAAGTAATGAATTCTGATAACTTTACCTTATTGACTGCCACTTCTTGGGTGTTGTTTTCAATGAGCTTTAGTTGGCACTTCAACTCTTCTCTCTCCTCAATCACCTTTTCTGCATCTATATTCTGAGTTGTTATTGCATCGGTGAGAGTTGCTAATTGATCTAGTATTGTCTTGTTTTGATCAATACCAACATCGGGCACAATTTGATGTAATATGTCCCATGTTGTCTCTAGTACCATGGAGTCCCTATGTTGTTTCTTCAGCTTCTCCTGTAATTCCTTTATTTGGCATATTTCTCTATATTGTTGTAATGCTTCATAGTCAAGTGTAGATGGGTCACACTTTGGTATTTCAATAAGTTCATCCAAGGTGACTTCCAACTTATTCTTCTTTGATTTCTTCTTCTTCTTTTGTGAATCACTAGAATGTAAAACCATTGCCAATTTCTTGGCTTTCTTAGTTGTGCTCGATGAAGTTACCTATTGTGCTTCTTTTTGCTGCTTGGTGTCAGTTTCAACTTGTTGGGTGTCTGTAGACGTCTTCACATTCACCTTCACATCGTCGGTAGCATGTTTGGTGGTTTCCTCAGGAGTACCATATCTAGGTTTGTCTCCTTCATCGATGCCCTTAGCCTCATCATTCTTTCTTTCTACATTCTTATTTGTTGTATCTGCATCCTTTTCTTTATCTCCTCTAGTAACCTTATTAGTATCGGTTATATTTTGAGTGTCTCCGATGTCTTGCTGACCATTGGTGTTGTCTTTCTTTTCTTGTTCCTCTACCTCCTTGGGAGTATCCTTTTCAGGTGACTTGTTTGATTCTTATAGAATATTGATAGCTTGTATCAATATTGGCATGTTGTGGGGAATGTTTACTTGTGCAGTATCAACTATTGTACCCTACTCATCGATTGTGTCCTTTGCAATAGTGACATCTTCATCTTTATTAACTTCCTCTGTTGGGTCATTGGTAATGTTAATGACATTAGTATCCACAATGTTGTCATTTTTGGTGTTTGGCCATGATTCATCTACAACATCTGCATTCTTGTTGCCAGTTGTGTCATCTTCTTCATTGTCTAACTCAACAGATGTGTCATCTTGAGTTTCCTTATCAACATCCTGGTGTTGAAGGTCTTTGTTGGGGCTTTCCTCCTCTGTAGGTCTTTTCATAATTTTACACCATTTCTTGTGGCTATCTTGCTCAAGCTCTATAAGATTTCCTTCAAGAAATTTATAGGCTCCCAACTTCTGTGAGAACTTTTTTTACTTCTCCATCATTTCATCTATTTCTACCTTCTTGGATTCAGGTAGCATGAGAGAAACAAGTACTCTTTCTCTTATTTCTTTCTCATTCTTCAAGGCAAATGTCCACCTAGAGTATAGTCTATCCAAGAGTTCCCTTGGTACATGATTGTCGTCAAACTAAATTGGTACATATTTGAACTTGTACATTTTTGCTATGATGGCATCCTCTATTTTATTTTGATCTTCTGGATCTAATTTCAACCATCTTCTAATATTTGAATCTATAATAGATCTAGAATTTGCAATAGTTTTTCATATGTCATCAATAGATTTAGGAGCTTGTACCTTGACACTTTCTACCTCTACAACTTCATCTTGCTTGGTGTCTTCAATATCCTCTCAGGTTTTGATGAACTTCCTTCCTCTTTTGTTTTTCCCTCTCTTCGGTGTGGCAGCTTTTCTCTTGCATGTTTTGACCTTTCCTTTCTTTAAAGTTGAAGGAGTAGAATCCTTTGATGTTTGGATTCTTTTTCTAGAAGAAGATATTGTCCTTGGTTTCTTCGTCGGTGGAGGAGGTGGTGAATTTGACTCAGTTTCCTTGGAGTCAGCCTTTTGCTCAGTTTTATGGATAGATAACAGTTCTTTGGTTTCTTCCTCCTATTCAAATTCTTCATCCTGTTTAGCTTCTTCTTCATTTGCTGACAGTATCTTCTTGAGGTTCTTTACCATCTTTTCCTTTTTCCTAATAATTTTCTTAACAACCAGGCCAGATTCTATTCTTTTCTTAGCCTCTTCATATGTTCCAAACTTAGGTTGTTTCTTATCCAATGGTTCATTGATCAAGGAATCAATTGCCTTAGTTGCAAGATTAATTTTTATCTCATACTCCAATGGTTGTAACCATGCTGTCCTTGGTAAACAAGTTTGATGTATGTATTGTCTGTATCAACCATAAAGCATATCTCATCCTTATACTTTTCAATGAGTTGTTCAGGGATTCTTACCCTCTTTTGCATTCGGTCTTTGAATACATTGAAGTATTCATCGATGACTATCTCGAAGTTATCTCCTAGTGATGCTATGTGTTCACTGATTTGCATGGTGACTAGTTTGGTGTTTTCCCATTTCACATCTCCTACCGATGGGAATGTTTCTTGAAAATAGAAGAAAATACACATTATGAGTGAGCCAAACTTACATGTGTTTGACTTCGCATTCCTGCTAGTCTTTAAGTTATCTTTTAAGTAATTTAGTAGAAGTTCAGATAAGTCTAATTGTGTTCCCTTCTTCACAATTTTGTAGGTTGTGTCTACTACACCTGATGCTATGTTGTTCAACCTGCTTGCATTGAAGAATTTGTAGCCTAGAATGCATGCACCAAATTTGATCTCATCATTGGTTATGGTGGTAACTTTTAGTCCTCTTCCATCACATTTGGCTCCTATCATCTTCTCGGTATCGGCCTTAGGTGGATTCTTGAATGCTTTCACCTTTTCAGTTATAGGGTAATCGGTGACCGCATGGATGACATCTTGGGTTATCACCTTCGGTTCATCAAGCCATAGCTTTTTTTTTATGCATTCCGCTTAGTACTAACCGAATCCATTCAGTTTTGAAAACCTTCAGGAACATTAGGGAATTGGTGAGCCCTTTTACTTCTATATGCTTATGTTCATCTTTCAGTGTTCCATCTTTGTTGTATAGCTTCTTATAAGCTTCTTCAACTTCTGAAGTTCCTATCTCTGCAATCTTGCAGTGTATGAAAGATCGAACATCTTCCATGAGTAAAACCCTAGCTGGTATGCGTGAGAATGCTCCAGCATTGTCAAGTTGTGATTCAACCTTAGGATGGATCTTGTAGTTAGGTTCCTCACATGCCAAATTCTTGATGATCTTTAAATCATCCTTCTTTGTGTTCTTGGATTTCACAGTTCTTGATGTCGAGGTCATTTTCAAATTTAGTGCTTCTTGTGAAATGCATGAAAATAGAGTTGTTAGTTCTTTAGAACTTACTATATAATCTTGCAAAGATTTCTGAAGTGCTTTGGAGTGTTGTGTGTCGAGTTGTGGTCACTCTGTGATTCAGTCACTTTCTGCTAAAAATTTGCCTTGGTCACTCTGCTCTGGTCGTCGTGAATAATGAGTTGTTTCGTTGCCCTATTTATAGCTGATGCCCTAAAATGTGTGTC
Organism: Thuja plicata; assembly: GCA_018584345.1. Classification (NCBI taxonomy): domain Eukaryota; kingdom Viridiplantae; phylum Streptophyta; class Pinopsida; order Cupressales; family Cupressaceae; genus Thuja; species Thuja plicata. The sequence goes on along the minus strand of MU223928.1, from coordinate 1,563,159 downwards.
ATAAATGCTTACCAAATCCTCAGTGTATGAAGATCAAGTTTGTCAGTGAAGACTTCACTTTCCTTCAATGACAACATAACATTTTAGAGCAGTCGTTGTTCCACTTGCTTTTACCGATGGGTTTTGGTGTCTTAGACAGCTTGATCACTTTGCTTGTTTACCGACGAGGCTTGGTTTACACTTAGTAAATTTTCTTTCAACCTGGTGGAACCCATGTCGACAAAGTGATTTGTATCCATTCTTGTTCAGGGAAGTAACTATTTACATATATTTACTTGTCTTTTATAGCTTTATTTTCTATCATCTATGTCTTACGGGAATATTATTATATTCATATTTTCACTTTCCTATTTCTCATGGTTTAATGTTTTGAGATTCTCATAATCCTATAATCATTTTTCTTAAGGTTCCTTTTCACTGAGGGAATCTAGGAACCTGATCTTGTGACTTTCTTCCCTTAAGGACATAATGTAATTGCAATTGGTCTTGAATATGCTTTTGAAGTCTTATGTGATATTTTTATATAAATCCTAAGAAAGGGAATTCTACACATCTTACCATTGTATTATAAATCATTAATCCATATTGATGATAAAAGAAGTTGATTTACAATCATGACCTAAGAGATAATATTTTGAAAGTGGAGAATTATATCTTTGATTTAATGATGCTCTTCAATGTTTTAACTAGCAATCTATTAATATTTTGAAAGAGGTTGATCTTGGTTTAATTAAGCTTCCATGGATTTGAATGTTTATTATTTTCAAAAGACAAGATGGTATTTTTATCTATAATCATGATTTGAAGATTACAACGTGTTATAGTTTGATCGATAACGATAATGATAAATGATATTTCTTTTTCATACATGTGAATCTATATGGTATACCCTAATTCCTATAGAATAACTAGGGTTACCATTATTTTAATGGTGTGAAAAAGGAAAGTGGATAGTAGGTATGTCTCTCTTAGAAAATAAGTTATGCTTTATGAAATGTGAAAGGGAATTTTAATAGATTTATTATGGAAAATGTTGTTAAAGAGGGTTATACTATATTACTTTTGAAAATGTTCATATTATTATAATCTACAAGTATTTATGTTTCTTATTCTCTTTCCATGATATTAGTATATGTTAAATGATTTCCTTGGTTTGAACATCATGGGCAAAAGTTATATTTCTAATGTGCCTACCTAATATGTGAATTTCATACCATTTGAATTACGGAAAGATAAAATTATATTGATATGTTATTGTTATTATTAATCAAACAAAGTTTTTTGATTAAATAAAAGAAGTTAGTACAAAGAAAGACTAACTAACAAAAGAATGAAGCTTTGTATAGTACAACGAAAAAAAGATTATGGGTGCCAGCAAGAAGTTGAGTCCACTTTTTGGGCAAAAAGTGGAAGTGTCTTTACTATTTTTCAAATTTTCAGTCAATTGATGTCAAAATTTGAGGCACTTAGAGATTGAATCTCAGAAAAAATCCACTAATAGAAAATGTAGTGCTTGGAGTCTAGTTTTCAAATCTGTAATTTTTTTTAATACCCACATGGTAAAAAATATATTTTAGTAGGCATGTTTAAAAACCCCTTTTTCAAAATATTTGTTTCAGGACCATACCACACACATGTACAACCACCCTATTTTGAAGTAAATAAATGATTTTTTGTAAATTCTTCTTGGGAAAGGTAGCTAACACATCAAAGATTGGTCATAATATTTTTGCTTTTTTTTTAATTGATTTTTTTTTTAATTCATTTTTAATTGAGTATAAAGTACATTTTCAAAACCTCTGGTGTACGACCACCATAATTTGATGAAAATTTTACTTTTTTAGATTTTCTTTTTTTAATTTTGAAGGAAATTCTATGTAGATTGGTCACATATAATTCATTTTTTCAAAAACCTAAAATCAAAAAAGTTATTAAAATTTTAGTTAACCTTACTATTTCAACTTTAGGTACCAATTTGGCGTAATAATTATTGGAAAAATACTAAAATTTGTCATATCATTATAAAAATTATATTTTTATAATCTGTACAATATGAACTGAAATGGGTTTTCGTTTCGTCTAAAATTTCATTCAGGAAGACCTCCGAAAAATCATGACAAGGCGCAAATTTTATTTTTAAATGCCTTAGTCATTTTTTAGCAAGGTCAAGCACAAGCTTGGTGGGACCAAGCCTGTCCTGAACCAAAAACCAAGGTGGAGGTACAGTCCCCACTCCTAATTTTTAGAAACGGGCACCCGCTATTTAAAATTCAAAAAATGGGTGCCCATTTTGTTTTGGACCGTTGAAACCGAAATGGGCACCCGTTTCATTTAAATAATGGGTGCCCATTTTTAAAATATCCATTGGAGACAAAAAATAGTTTTGTGGGCCTGCTCTCAATGATTGATGATTATTCAATCATTTGTATGACATATCCATGTTGCAGAAAGAATATTTTGAAAGAACATTCTCTTTTCTTGTCTTGTTTTGGATCTGACAAGAAGGGATTC
>MU223928.1:1526821-1544357 GCA_018584345.1 Thuja plicata | reverse complement strand
TCTTGCCCTGATATGCAAAGACATGTACAAATGGAGGCTACTAAGGATGTGTTAGGGGAATGTACTGTAGAAGAGCTCCCTCAAGATAGACCTGGCGACTCTGGTTCATACTTTTTAGAATACGAATTTGATTCAGAAAGAGGAGATATTGTGGTTACCCTTGGGGATCCTGCTTGTGCTATGCTTACTCGAAATCAAAATTTTTCAAAGAATAGTCTAGCTCCAACTAATCCTATCTATAAGACTCAGGATCCTATAAGTACTGCTTCTTCTTCCAGTTCTTTGGCCCCTGATGTTAAGGTTGTGTGAAAAGACTCCAACTTGTCTTCTTTTGATATTGTAGAATTTTGCAAGTCTTCTGCTATTCAAATCTCTCCTGCAGAATATCTGAGGTTAAATCCCAAAGAATTAGACAAACTAGTCAAATACATGAAAGGTGACCTTGCAGACTCATCACAATTTAACCAATGTGTTGTTGATCCAATTGATCAACCACTTGATTCCCCTGCAGTTATTTCACCATTTGTCATGAACCAGAGTGACACTGCTGTCACTCCTACTCGTGAAGTGAAATGTGAATTTGATGAAACTAGGAAGCCTGACCCCTTTTATATTTCCCTGCTCCTAAATGGCCTCAAATTGAGTAACTACATTATAGACTCGGGAGCCTCTGACAATATTATGCCCTCGTCCATAGCCAAGGCTTTAGGTTTAACCATGACCAAAACCTTTGGGAGGTGTTATTCAATGGATGGAAAACAAGTACCCTTAATTGGCCAAGTTAAAGATGCTCAAGCTATTTTAGCAGCCTATCCTGATAAAAGGCTCAAGCTAACCATTTTAGTAGCAGATATACCTGCAAGTTATGGTATGCTCTTGAGTAGAACTTTCTGTAGAGACATGGGCGGGGAAATAAAGATGGATTGGTCAGAAGCCATCATCCCAATTGGGAAGAAAAAGGTCAAATTGGAACCTGAAGCCAAGAACAAATACACTGTAATTCCATCTGATGATCCTAAAGCACAAATTTTATTTGAAGACTATGAATTTGGTAATTACATGATTTTCTTAGATGAAACCCCTCCCCTTTGTGAACATCCTGATGGAAATGAACAAATTTGGTTGATGGAATTTGATGGTAGTTGTGCTACTGCAGGTTGAGGGGCTGGTGTAGTGTTCAAAGGGCCTAATGATCAGTATATTCCATTTTCCTACAAATTGGATTTTAAAAATACCAATAATACCACTGAATATGAAGCTCTTTTGTTGGGGCTGCGAGAAGCCAAAACATTGGGAATAAAAGCACTTGTTGTAAAAGGTGATGCTGAGCTTATCGTCAAACAAGTAAAAGGTCATTTTTCAGTAAAGAATGAGTGTTTGAAACATTACAAAAATTTGGTATGGGACGAAATGGATTCTTTTGAATCCTTCTCCATAGAAGCTATTCCCAAAATTCTCAATACAAGGGTTGATTCCCTAGCTGTATCAACATCTCTGCTTCTTCCTCACCTGGATTTCAAAACAGGAACATATAGGGTTGAGATGATATACAGACCAGCTGTCCCAGATAACATTGAACACCTAGAAGTTTTTGAAGATGATGCCCGGATAAAGGATTTTATGGCATGTGTAGAAGATTTCTCTTCTATGTACTTTGAAGGAATGAATGAAGATAGCGGAGGGATAAATCCTGAATCCTTACAAGAAGAAGAAGTTGTCCAACTGAAAAGAAACAAAATTCCCAAGGGTTTGGTTTCCTTAGAGAACTTGTTTTCTCGAAAGGATGATAGTTTCGTTCCAAGAAAAAATTCTCAATCAGATGTGCAAAAGGAATATGACAAGGTGAACATTGGCACTGCGGCTGAACCCAAGTGGATTTCTATAGGTAAAACTCTGTCTGCCCAAGAAAAGAAAAACCTTCAAATCCTGTTAACAGCCTACACTGATGTATTTTCTTGGGATTATAGTGATCTTAAAGATTTTTGGAAAGGGAAATTTAGTCACCACATCCCTCTCAAGCCTGAATCAAAGCCTTTTAGGCAAAATCTTCGTAGTTACAATCCCAAAGTTTCAGAAGCGATATTAAAAGAGGTTGACAAAATGCTAAAAGCTAGAATCATCTACCCTATCCACCATTCAACTTGGATTGCAAATATTGTCCCTGTCAGAAAAAGAATGGTGAAATAAGGATCTATGTAGACTTTAGGAATTTAAATCAGGCCAGTCTCAAAGATAATTATGCCCTGCCCAAAATGGAGCATGTATTACAGGTAGTTGCAGGGTCAGAAATGATGTCTCTACTGGATGGGTTTTCTGGATATAATCAAGTAAGTGTAGCTGATGATGATAAGCAGAAGACTTCTTTTACTACACCGTGGGGAAATTTTGCTTACAATAGAATGCCCTTTGGCTTGATCAATGCAGGGGCAACTTTTCAAAGGGCAATGGATTCCTCTTTTGTTGATCTGAAAAATAGAATCATAGTAATTTACCTTGATGATTTAACAGTGTATTCCAAAAGGAGGAAACATCATGTCTGAGACCTTAAATCAGTTCTGCAGAGATGTAGAGATCATGGCATTTCACTTAATCCTAAAAAATTAGTTTTTGGTCTGACCGAAGGAAAAATATTGGGACATATCGTATCCAAAGAGGGAATTAGAATTGATCCCAAAAGAGTCAAGGCTATTCAATAGATCGGTCTACCTTCAACAAGGACAGGGGTCAAATCTTTCTTTGGTCAAATTAACTTTTTGAGGGCTTTTGTCCCAGATTTTTTTGAGTTGACAAGGCACATAGTGGGGATGATGAGTGAAAAACACCCTTTTAAGTGGACAGAAGAAGGTAGAAATGCTTTTGGAGAAATTAAGACAGCTGTGGCCAATGCCCCATCTCTAGTTTACCCAGATTACAAAAAAGATTTCATCATCTATTGTTACGCCTCTGATCACACACTGTTTGGAATTCTAACTTAGAAAGATGTTTCAGGAAATGAAGCCCCCATTGCTTTCATGAGTACACCTTTAAAGAAGCATGAACTAAAGTATACCCCAATTGAAAATCAATCCTTCGCTATGGTGAAATCAGTTAAGCAGTTCAGATTCTACATCCTTCATTCACATTCTATAGTGTTTGTCCCTGATCCAGTGGTGAAAGCATTACTCACCCAACAAGAAATAGCCATGAATAAAAGAGTAGCATGGGTGACAAAGATTCAAGAATATGATTTGATATTCAAACCCACTAAGCTGGTTAGAGGCAGGGGTTTGTGTAAATTTATTGCAGAAAATGTTAGTCATCCTGAAAATCTGGAATCTGAAATATCTCAAGTATTATTGGTTAGTTTAACAGATTCTTGGTTCTGTGACATTGCCTATTTCCTAACATATGGATAATTTCCACAAAGGCTGTCACCTAAAGAAAGATGAACTCTAAGGCTGCAAGCAGCTAAGTATGTAATATGGCAAGGTGTGCTTTATAAAAGGGGTCTTGATGGTACGTTTCTAAGATGTGTGGATAAAAGCCAGCAATTAAAATTTCTCAAAACCTTTCATGAGGAGGCCTACGGAGGTCATTTATCCTCTACAGTAACGGCATTCAAAATCCTCCAAAACTAATTTTATTGGCCGGGTATGTTCAGAGATGCCTATGCATTCATCAGGAATTGTGAAAAATGTCAATTATTTTCTGGGAGGCCTCAATTAGCTGCTTTGCCTTTATGACCAGTTGTGGTGAGTGAACCATTCAAGAAATGGGGTATTGATTTTATAGACCCTTTCAGTCCTCAGTCAAGTGCAGGTCATATTTATATCCTAACAGTGACTGACTACTTCACTAAGTGGGTCGAGGCTATTCCAACCAAAAAGGCTAACTCTCAAGTAGTTTGTGATTTATTAAAAGATAACATTTTGGTGCGGTTCGGTGTACCCCAAAATATTGTGGCAGATAATGCCACTTATTTCTCTTCACAAGAGCTTTCCCTTTTCTGTTTCAATCACAATATTTCTCTGGCTCACTCATCTGATTACTTTTCCCAAGGAAATGGACAGGCCGAGTCAAGTACTGAAAACTTGATAATGATCATGAAAAAGCTGGTAGATGATAGTGGCAAAAATTGGCATAAGAATCTTTCTGAAGCCCTTTGGGCTGATAGGATTACACCTCAAAGAGAAATCGGTATGGCACCCTTTGAGTTGGTGTATGGAATTGGGGCACAAGTATTAGTTCCTCTAGAACTCTCCACAGCAAAGCTACAGATGGCCATTGAAGATCAAACTTTCAAAGACTCCTTGGAGAAAATAATTATGTACTTGCATAAATTAGAAGAAGAAAGAGAAGCCCTGGTAGATAAGATTACTGAGCATCAAGCTAGAGTGAAGAGCATTTTTGATAGGAAAGCAAGACCCAGAAGTTTTCTGAAAGGAGATGAAGTTCTGCTATGGGACAAAAGAAAAGCTCCTAAAGGTGCCCACAGTAAGTTTGAGTCACTTTGGAAAGGCCCCTTTTTTATCACTGAAGAGTTGGGAATGAATGCTTTCAGGTTGGCTTATCCAGATGGAACGATCTTACCATTTTCCTATAATGGGCAAGATCCTAAGTTGCTGAAGCTTAGTCTCTGTCTTTGTGTCCTGCTATATATAGTAGGTTAGGTTTTCTTCCGTTTGGTGTGTTTCCCCTTTCTTGTGAGTTTTCTGAGCCTTTTTTGCAGCATTTTGCAAAACCAGAGTAGTTGAGTTCTCTGGCTTTTGAGAAAAGCCAGTCCCCAGTCAGAGCCAGTGTTAGTCCAAATCTTGATCTTTGTCCTTAATATTAATTTTTAAGAGTCGCCTTGTTATTTTGTGTATCTCAAGCTGCCTAAGCCCTCATGTTTAAAATCCCAGCGAAAGTTCTTCCCTATGTTCAGTTGTTCCTCGCTAAGGACAGAAAAGTCTTTTGCTAACATATCTTTTGAATAGGTTTGAACAGGTTTGAACAGGTTTGAATAGGTTTGAACAGGCTTGAACACCTATGAACAACCTTGAACTCTGTTCAAGGGCATTCAAGGATGTTCAAGCTAGTTCATTTTCTTTATAAAGCAGAAGCAGATGATTAGCATTTTTGCTAAAGGAAGGTCTTTCGTGATCATCAGATTACAGAACATTGGCCAATCTAGGGTGGAAGATTATCGGTTAAGTGATTTGGCTCTCAGTATCAAAGTGTTGGTGGGATATTAAGGAACGAGCTTGAATGAAGGTGAACACATACAAACATCTTTGAACTTGTTCAAGAGTGTTCAAGAGTGTTCAAGGATCTTTAAAAATGACAGGTGGCATAAATCAAGGACAACCGCCATCTTTTCAGGCATGGGTCCCACTCGAGTAAAACTTTTAATGAAGAGGTCTTTTCGGCGGTGGCTAAATCATGTCTAAGCTGTCAAATTAATGAGGAGTTTGTGCGACATAAAAGTTTGCGCAAAGTGGCAGTAAATGATCGCGTGTGGGAATGGTCACTTCTCTTTTTGAGACATTATTGTCTTAATTATGGGTAGTTAATTACTCATTCTAGACGTTTCCTTTAAAATCCTTCCTTGGCATTCATTTTTGAATTATTGTTGTTATCTATATGCGCAAAGAACGAAGGTAAGGGTTTTTTCAGAGCTCCAGTTGTAGAATTTTCCTCAAAGATTAAGGTAAGTCAGGTTGTCATTCTTCCAATGTTTAAATTTAAAAGCTGGTGAATTTTGTGGGGGTTTCTGTAGAAATTTGCAGTTTGTTCTTGCAAAATGAAGTTAGCATTTCATTTCTTTCGGAATGTGTCTAGTTTAGTCTGTGAAAATTCTATCGTAACAGACACAGACCTAGAAGGTTATGATATTGAAGGGATAGCTGATAGGCTTACTACATGTGTGGAAGAAAATGTCCCTTCTATGGAAATTTTGAGTAGTGGGTTATGCATAGCCGCATGTTTCCCTCCTGTCGTGGTTTGCCCTGAGCTTGTTCATGAATGTATTAAAAATTATGATCAGCGAACTGAGTCAATTACTAACAGAAATGGTGAAGTGTTGATGGTCATAAATAGAGGAATTGTTTCCTCAGCTTTCCAAATCCAAGAACGGACTTTCTCAGCTTTTTCTCCCGCCCAATCTCTAGTTAAGTTCAAACCCAATGCTGATGCAAACCGTACTTCCATGGCTAAGTATTGGTTGATAAATGCCCAAAGAGGAGGTTCTCGGTTGCCCAAGAAGTTAAACATAAATCACATGCACCTGCATATTAGTGATATCATGGTAATGTTGCACAGAGTTAGGGGGTCACCTGAGGCTTCTTTTTTTGCAGATTGGTTATTCTGTTATGTAGAAATTATTTTAGAGGGAAAGCATAAGTTGGATTGGGCTGAGTTAATTGCAGAATCCATGAGGGAATAGTTGAATAGTGCCAAGCATACTGGCTGTAGCTTTTATATGTCCTCTTATCTCATGTATTGTCTAGCATGTAGTAGGATATGGAGTGGCATGATTCATGAGCCTTGGATTGATGGCATGTGTGTGTTTGAATATTTCTCTATGCTTCGTAAAGATAGTGTAATTCAAAATTACAGGAGAGTTCATGATACTTTTATGGGAAAGATTTTCTTTGAAATGTCTAGAGATTTGGCCAAGAGGATGAGCTCAGAAGCTCAGCACTTTGTGACTAGGTTTGGGAGTTATTACATCCAATTCCCTAAGTTCTCTTATCTAAGGATTGGCGGTTTTGAGGATGCGCCTACCAAATTACCTCGATATGCATTTGACTATTTTATTTTTGTTGAAATCTATAGATAGCTTGCTGTCGTGCTAAAGTGTTTCCTTCCTGGATACCGAGGTGAAAAACTATTCCCATTGCAGCTAGGGAAGTTTTCGTGTCTAACCATTGAAGATGCTATAAGTATCGGAAGTGACCTAGGTCATTTTGATTTCGAGTACTATACAGAAAGAATAGGCTTTGATAATAAAAATTTTTCTAGCGGCAACCTAGGCTTAAGGTCTCACATGTTCCCAGTTCCCCATTTTGAGGATTTCTGGGAAGATTGTGCAAACGAATCTCAAGTCATGACTAAAAGCCACAGTAGACTTTGTTTCTCTCAAATTTTTTCAATGAGAATACAATTCAGCATAGAGGGAGTGATAGATGATGGCTCTGATTTAATTGAACCTGATTTCAAAAGACCTCTTGAAACTGAAGAGGTAGATATTGATTGGTCAAAAGAGGAAGATGATGACATTCAAAGCAGAACACAAAATGTTCTCAAATTAACTAAGAAGTGGCTACAAGCAAAAAAAGGGCAGTCCAGTCCTAAAAAGACTGGAAATAAATCTTCAATTTTGTTTTCTTCCCCCTTTGTTTCTAACATGCCTAAAACATCTGATAATGCAGGTTCATCTGGTAAGCAGTAGAAGAAAGAATCTAAAAAGAAGTCTATTGCGGAACTTTCATTTGTGGTTTCTCCTCAGCGTATCACCAGGTCGCGCTCCCAATCCCAAAAGAAGGCAAAGATGACTCAAGAATAGACGGAGACAGTAAATTTGGAAGATGATAAATTTGAAGACTTGAATTATCAGATTGGTGATGACGACCAAATTGGGAAAGATCTTTTTGATCTTGAAGACGTAACGTTGGATTTAATGGATACTCTTGTTAAGGTCGGTCCCCAACTGGAAGCGACCAGCGACACGCCCAAATGGCTGACTTCCTCGGTCAATAAAAAGTGGAGTCTGATTCCTGTGTCCATACCAGTACAAGATATTATGAGTAAGTATGCTCAGAAAAACCCCAAGGCCAAGAAGGTAAAAAGCACATCGCGCATGTTTGCTGATGCTAAGACTGGAAAATGGACGACCAAGGTTTCTACTTATAGGCCCAAGGAAGAGAAACCATATGTGGTAGTTGACAACTTTGAAGTTACCAAAATTGAGTTGGGAACAATGGACAGAGCTGGGAAAAACCACTTGTTCAAAGAAATAGCCCAACAAATGCTGATTACATCGGTGCAGGATAGCAAAGAAAAGAAAGAATTGAAATAGACCATTGTTTCACTTTCTCAGTTTATTAACGCATTTTGCAACTTTGATGCTACCCCGTTGTCTCAGTCTTCTCAAGTGTTTGACCTAATTCTGAATAAAATAAGACTCTACTGAATCAAGTTCAAAGGGGACAAAATCTAGTTTCTTCAGTGGATGAATGGATGCCTCAGGTGCTAAAAAATGGCAAATAGTATATCAAAGATTCTCATTCGGTCCTTCATAACATCGAGACAGCTATAGAGGAATTGCAGGCTCAATGACAAGTATGGAGCATGGATGAAGAAAAGTAGGTGTCAGCGATGACTAAATTTATGGAGATTGAAATGCATGGATTTGGTAAATTCTATGCGGAAAAGTCACTGAAAGGTGCCGAGGAGTCCTACTTCTTCATACTCAGAAAACACATCAGCTGGCGTATTGCCCTGATAAGAGGTGCTATTATAGAGAATAAATAATATGAAGCTGAAGCAAAGAAAATCCAAAAGGCTACCCTAACAGAGTTGAAAGTGATTAATTTCACTTATACCTACCCCTCTGTCTTCGGTGAACAAGAATTGAAAGGTGCTTTGGATGCTTTTGAATCAGCTATTTAACCATCAAAGACAAGATTCAGCCGAAGGCCTCTGATTTGACCCAGATAGCAAGGATTGAATCCATGCTTTATTTGTGTGTTGATCAGTTATCTAATGTTACTGATAGGGTGAAAAAGCTGAGTTGGAATAAAGACGCCTCCATGGCCCGAATAGTGAACTCTAAGATCCCACACCTGTCACTTGCCAAGGAGTTAGTTCAAGTGTACAAAGAATGGAAACCAACCCAATCGGTTAATGATGAAGAAGGGAGCCCAGCGACAAGCGAGGATCATGCCTTGGATAAAGAACCTGATTCTACCATCTAGTTTCCTATTTTTACTTTGTTATTATGCTAAATTTCAAGGACGCGTGTCCTCTGACTGATGGATTTGTTACTTAACTGTTTCACTGAGAGGCTGTGTTTTTTGGGAGGCCTCTCGGTGGTCTATTGCTATTTATTCTGGCTGCTAAAACTTTGAAGGGGTTCAAAAAAACTTTGATAGATATAGCTTTGATAATTAGAATTCAGAGGGTGATTGCTATGAACAGAATTGAGCTTTAGATAATTACCCGTGTAGTAATTTTTGAAATATATGACAGGAAAATCAATGAATCTGTGTTGTTTATGATTTTGAGCAAAATTCCCTGTGTTGGCATATAGTTTGACCTATTTTATATCTTAGTCAGTTGTCTCATGGTATCTAAATCTTGAGTTTTATCTATTATCTATTATCTGCAGTCGAAGTTGTTTATGTTTTTCATGAAATGCTATTGTGGAAGTGACTGTGTTTCCTTCCTATTCATTACCCGGTTATATGTATTTCTCTAAGTTGTTTCAAAACATATCATCAAAGAATGATATTGTTTCCTTTATAAGCTTTCTGGTTAAAAGCTAACTGATTAAAGTATTTTCTCATTTCATTGAATATCATTTAAGGGAGTTGTACCTGTTATAAAATTCAGAGGGAAGTGATTATAAAATACACTTACCCAACTGTTAAGAATAATTTGTCTTTTAAGGGTGATAGAGAAAACTTAAAAGATTATTTATAAAAAGACAAATCTATTCGCTAACAGTTCCTAAATTTCAAATAACTCGATTAGGTTCTGAAAAGAAAAAAGTACTTCAAAATTTGATCGGGTTTTGAAGAAGTAAAACTTATGCATTTTATTCTCCATAACCCTATCGGGTTTTGAAGAAACTAAAATAGGCTTTTCTCTGGAAGCCATAACTTCCACATACGGAGTCTGATTGACTCCATTCAAAAAGCATAGAAAATATCTTGAGAAGATCTAACACATGATTAACCTACCATCATCTTTAGGCATCAACATTTTTTCTGCCATCCATTTGAATCAAGTAAGGTATAAAATAGGTATTCATTATTTCTCATACATGCAATGTATTCATTATCATATTATCTCCCTCTCTCTCTCTCTCAGTAAAACACATAGAGAGAGATAGATAGATAGATAGAGAGAGAGAGAGCATACTAATTTTCCTATACATTTCATGTATGGGCAATAATGAGTACCTATTTATACCTTACTTGATTCAGAAAAAATGTTGATGACTAAAGATGATTGTAGGTTAATCACGTGTTAGATTGTCTCAAGATCTTTCCTACACTTTTTGAACGGAGTCAATCGGACTCCGTATGTGGAAGTTATGGCTTCTAGAGAAAAGCCTATTTTAATTTCTTCATAACCCGATGGGGTTATGGAGAATAAATGCATAATTTTTATGTCTTCAAAATTCGATCGGGTTTTGAAGTAATTTTTGATTTTCAGAACCCGAGCGGGTTATTTGAAATTTAGAAACCTGTTCAGGTTCTTAGACAGATTGAGTTTTTTTATAATATTTTCTTGGTTTGGTTACCAAGCCTAGAACGATTTCAAATTTTCAATAACCCGATCGGGTTATATGAAATTTGAATTTTTTTTAAAGATGTGTCTACTTTTTTGGTTCACAACTTGGTGCACATACCCCTAAGATAAATCACATTTTTCTCTTCTCGGGTTACCCTATGTGAGGGTTTGAACAATCTGTACTAAAACATAGATAACTCTTTCCCTACTCAACCAAATGCACTGATTCCAAAACCAAAATGGTCTTAACTCAATGTACAAATACTCCTAAACAAAAATATTTCAATATAGTAGTATTTTGATATGAAGAACCACGAATAAAGAGGACTGTTATAACTATCTAAACATGGAAACATACATAAAACTGACTTTTATTGGACTCCAAATCTCTTACATCGACTTCTCTCTCTTTTTGGGATTTTTTACAAAATATAAATGTTTCTCCCAACCATGAGAACTGACCAAAAACCTTACAACTTACCTCAAGATGACAACCAACTCCAAACTACCTCAAACTGTGCTATGCTTGGTTTTTTAACAACTTTATACAAGGATTTGGGTTGCCAAGTTGACAATTCCATTGTCAACTTCAACAACCATTAAACATTTCAAACCTATATCACTCCTATCACATTAAAATGGTCTTATAATGACCTTAATCACCCAAAACATCAATTTATTTTCCTATACTACCCATGACCTCACTATTAGCCCTTATAGGCTATGTTGCCAATCTTGGCATTACACATATATTTGTCTTTATTTTACATTTGCATTACATTAGGTGGCTCTAATTGCCACATTTACATCACATGAAGACCTTATAGTCTTTTTAGACTCATATGCCCTATTCTGCTCCATTAGGATCATGAAGTGGCCCTTGTAGCCATGGTTCTCCCACACCATACTCCCTAAGTTCAAAACTTTCCAAGTCCTCTTGGAAATAATCCCTTAAAAACAATTGATTAGAGAATATTACAGTCCTTCATCTTGACTTTAGGAAATTATAGGTCCTCCTTGAACCATGTTTTCCTCCCTTCTTGCACCTTCATATTGACTTTAGGCTTGGCATCTCTTGCCAATGTGAACATTGCATGTTTCTGTTGTTGTTGTCTTTTGATCACCCTCCATACTACTGCAAGTGGCTTCATATGTATGCCAAGTGTCTCTAAGAGACACACCTTCAAGGTTACCCATGCAACCTCCATGCTCATCATCTTCATAACCTACAATATCTCCATATTTGGAGAATTTTTTTTTAACCATTTGAGCCTCATCTTGGCCCACCACTATAATCAACTCACCTTTAGTCCCTTCTTTTGAGATCACTGTTGCTTTCAAAACATCTTCATGCCATTCTTCTTGGCACTCAACCACTTCCTCATTCATCCTTAAGGATGCTTCTTCTGGAGCTTCACAATCCACTGTCGTGGTAGTACCCTGCATGGTATCTTCCAAAGGACATAGCATTGTGCCAATCAATAAATACCATCACACCCAAGCCCTTCAACTTGACTCTTTGTTGTCTTCAACAACATCTTCAACTACCATAAAAGGTTCAACATCTAGAACCTTTTAATCATTAGGTTCTTCATATTCTTCTTGTTTTAGGAGTGCTACAATCCACTCCAATCTTGCTTCATTTTTTGTCTAATTCTCTCTCCAAGATTCTTATCCTCTCTTTTCCTTGCTTCCTATCTACTTCTCTTTTCTTCTTATTCTCTTCTTCCTTGTCTTCATTCATGAGTTATTTCAAAAACTTGATCAATTATCTTTCATATCTTGTGTACACCATCTTAGGTCTCTTCTCCTAGCCCTTTTTCTCACTCTGATACCACTTGATGCAGAGCCAGTGGTTACCTTATCAAGTCCTATTGTTAAAGGACAAATTTATCAAAATGTCTTTGTGAGATACAACTTCTCACATCAAATAGACCCTTCCAAGACACTTCTTCAGTCCTCCAACTTAGGATCACTCACATGGACCCACCGACTCTCAAGACTAATAATGGTCAAGCCATAACTAGTCAACTATTCTCCACACCTTAAATACAATCCACCTCATCACTGGTCACACAATATTTGATCCTCTTTCATTTTCTTATGACTGTCCACATAAAACCCTTCAACACACCCCTCTATAGACTCTTGATTTGAAACTACCCCTTGCCTTTGGATTCCCCTACACCCTATCAACATGGAGAATCAATACACATTTCCTTAAATGACCCAACACTTGACCCAACTTGGTTTACAAGAAATACTAATTGTTCATTGATTCTTAAGACAACCAATCTGCAAATTTATAAGACAGACACATTAAACATCCTCCAAATATTGTGTCCCTTCACCCCTAAACATTGAGACATCATCTAGATCCTACTAGAATCCTTGGGCTCTGTCCACACAACCCCATATTCATTTGATTCATTAAACTCAACTTTCAATCAAAATAAAACAAACTTACCATGTCACTGTCCTACTGTGACAGTCATTACCAATCTTTGAACCCTTACATGTCTAGCCCTATCCTTGGGCATCGTGCCCTCTCCAATGTCTTGAACATGTTTTATAATTCCTTCTCCTCCACTCTCTCAAGCCTCCATGGCCATAGAATTCAACAAACTTATGGACAAAGTCAACACCTTAAGACTGTGACAGACAATGCACTCCTCTCTTTGACCGTACATTCACTTCTATGCCATCAAACACACGCCTCCTTCTACATGGACCCCTGCAACCTCCAAGGAAGTTAGAATACACCCCCTCCTCATCACTACCCAAGATGATAGGTTATTTCTATGTGCCACCCAAGAGAAATCACATTTTTCTCTTTTCGAGTTATCCTATGTGAGGGTTTGAACAATTTGTACTAAAACACAAATAACTCTTTTCCTGCTCAACCAAATGCACTGATTCCAAAACCAAAATTCTCTTAACTCAATGTAGAAATACTCCAAAACAATAGTATTTTGATGTGGAGAAACATGAATAAAGTGGACTGTTATAACTGTCTAAACATGGAAACATGTAGAAAACTATCTTTTATTGGACTCCCAATCTCTTACATCGACTTCTCCCTCTTTTGGGATTGTTTACAATATATAAATGTTTCTCCCAATCATGGGAACCGACCAACAACCTTACAATTGTCCTCAAACTGACAACCAACTCCAAACTACCTTGAACTGTGCTATGCTTGGTTTTTAACAACTGTATACAAGGATTTGGCTTGCCAAGTTAACAATTCCATTGTCAACTTTGGCAACAATTAAACATTTCAAACCTATATCACTCCTATTACATTAAAGTGGTCTTATAATGACCTTAAGCACCCAAAACATCAATGTATTTTCCTATACTACCCATGACCTCACTATTAGCCCTTATAGGCTATGTTGCCAATCTTGGCATTACACACACATTTATCTTTATTTTGCAGTTGCATTACATAAGGTGGCTCTAATGGCCACATTTACATCACATGAAGACCTTATAGGCCATTTGGACTCATATGCCCTATTATGCTCCATCATGATCATGAAGTGAGCCTTGTAGCCATGGTGCTCCTACTGGAGAGAGAGAGAGAGAGAGAGAGAGAGAGAGAGAGAGAGAGAGAGAGAGAGAGAGAGAGAGAGAGAGAGAGAGAGAGAGAGAGAGAGAGAGAGAGAGAGAGAGAGAGAGAGAGGTGTTTCACAGGAATTTATGGATCCTATGCAAATGTATTATAATATTTTAGTTTCTATATAATACATTCAATATGGATGCTTTGGGAGGCTAATTCTTTTCCTCATGAGGGTTTGTCGAAGGTATACTTAGTGTCATCTTGATGGTATTTTGCGTATACTTTAATTTATGATAGATTCAAAGTACTTATTGCATAAATTTCTCTCTTGACACTAAATGAAAATTTCTCATATCTATTTTTGTGCCAAGGTCATGTTAATGAATAATTTCATAAGTTTTTTACATAAAGTTGATGTTTTGAACGTCCTTAATCCTTGGACCCTTGTGTTGTTTCCCTCAAAATAATTGGAAGCACTAAAAACATAATATGTAAGATAACTAGTGTAGTATAAAGGAAAAATTATGTAGTGTAACATTCTTTCTTATAATGATTGAACAATGTTAAGACATTACTAAATTATCTCTAGGACGATTCTTCTAATATTTAATACTACAAGATCTACTTTAAATGTATCCTCTTTAATTATCTAAATTTCAATCATTTTATTTGAAAGTTGATATGTGAAATCGACTTTTCAAAAGAAGTCGGCTTAAGATTCATGATAATAACTATGTTTAGTCCAAATGAATATTATAGTTTTTACCACCATATTTAAGAGATATAATTGTCCTTATGATATAACCAAGATAAAATAAATTAATAATAAAAATTAGATACATTTGAATCAAAAGATCTCTTGATATGATTGAAAATGATAGATTTTACTATATTTTATCCACTTATATGAAGGAAAAAAACAAATGGAGTTAAACCCCCACAGGATGGGTCAAAACGAGTGCAAAACTTAGCATATTGAGGGCACTTACAAGGCATTTCAAAGCAAATTAATTGAGCGTAGAATATCACCATACAATAATGCAAAATAATCCTCCAAAAACTTTATCATCTTACGTGTCTAGTGGGTTGTGCAGCTTCATCGGACTAAGGAACCATCTATACTAAGCATATCCTTTATGCCATTATACCGCACATAAAAGGCATTATTCTCCATAGAATATACCGCGGATATTTAAAGATGCCTAATCAAAATATTAATATAATAATCACCGGCGCATGAATAAAATATTCTGAAACCCTTTGTTTACGCCGCCTGAAGTTTGTAATACAATCTTTACAATGGGCCGAAGATGCCGACAATAACTGTTTATCTTGGAGGGCTAAAATGGCGTTAAACAATTTAATTCCTTGGAAGCTGCGCTCCCGAGTAAGCATTTAGTTGGAGACTGTTGCAGGTATCAAAACGGCTGACTGAGATCAGGCTTGTTATGGATCATCACATATATTTGAGCAATTCAGAAATCTTTGGCAATTTAGTTTTGTACCGGATCTTTACTTTAAATATATGCTCAGATCTTTAAATAAGGTCTGTGTTTTTTCTGTGACATTGTTTTCAGATAAATTTAGATGAATATCTTCGCTTTCCGTCAATGAATTTAATTTAGATGAGTTCATACTCCGTAAAGATACAGACAGCACTGTTACATGCGCCTATTGATTTTCTCCAGGCAAAGTACTGGTATTTCTTTGATAGATTTATTTGTGATTAAACTTAAGCTCTGTAAATTCTTCACAAAAGGTCTTTGATTGATTTTGTCCGGGCAAAGTATTGTATTTCTTTGATAGATTTATTTGTGATTAAACTTTAGCTCTCTAAATTCTTCACATAAAGGTCTGTAATTTGTATGTGACATTTAGTCTCATATAAACCTAGATGAATTCATTCGTCTTCCCTTTCCATTGTTGTCATTGAACTTTTCTGATATTTTTTTCTTTAACATAAATTTAGATGAGTTTATACCTGCAGGACTGTTAAACGTGCCCAATATTTACTTGGACCTATTGACTCTGGAAAGTTGATCTCACAACAATAAAATTCTATTTTGATCAATTGATTTAATCCATATTATAACGAATTGAGACAATTCTTTGGTAGATTTACCTGTGAATAAACTTTTAGGTCTTTAATTTCTCCATTGTCCTCTTTTTTTAGCCCTTATTAGTCTGCCACAAACTTGAAAATTAGGACAAAATTATTTCAAATTTAGGATGAGCATCTGTGTTTGGGTATAGTTTTTTAATTTAATTTTTATAATAGTTTTAATTAAGTGAAAAAATACAGTAAAGGAAATTTTTGTAAGAATTCTAGGGCGTTATTTTTAAATTCCATTGTGGATATTTATTTATTTTATTTTTTATTTAAAATATTTTTTAATATTATTTATAAAATAACTTTTATATTGTGTTATAGTAAAGTAATTAAAAAAAATTCAACTTTCTTTTTATTAATAGCTCAACCTTTTTCTATTAATTCAAGTTAAAGTATGCTATTAGAAAAATATAAAGAATAGATATACATAATAAATCTTTTTTCAACTTTTTTTTTCATTGGTGTTACTTTATTTTTATTAAAAATTAAAACAATTAGAATAAGTATTTTATTTTTATATTTGTATTTACAACCAAAAGAATAATTGATAATTATTATTATTTTTTTTTAAATATTTCATATATTTATATGTATATTTATTTAAGATTTTTTTGGCTATTGCAATGAGTTTTTTTAACAAGTGATCAAAAAAACTCATTTCAACTAATTATAATCAATTATTTTTATTTTTCAATTTCTATTTAGATTTTTCTAAAATATACATGATAAATATTTAAGTAAAAAAAGGTGAAATTTAAGGAAACACTAATGCACTACAAAAATTTATGAAAACACAATAATAAACTATATCAACCAATTATAATTAAATATTTTTTATTTTTGAATTTTTAAATTTTTTTCTAAAGTATACATGTGAAATTTTTAAGTTACAAAATTTTATTAGAATAAAAAATCATGTATCATTTTAATTTTAATTTTAGCTATCTATCTTGCACTAGATGAAATAAATCCTAATTATAATTAAAAATATATATTATTACTGTAGATTAATTATCCTTAATAAATTTGCTAAAATTATTTTATAGTTTAGAACTTATTATTATTAAATTAATCTAATAAAATTTATTATATTTAATTAAATTATATTTAATATTATTAATTATTAGGCAAATACTTAGACAAATAACTCTTAATAAAAATGAAGAAAATAACTAATACTTTTTAGTTCCTGCCGCACGCCTAGAACTATAGGCATCGGACTGAACTTAACTCGTTATTAAAAACTCATTTTTTGGCCAATCATGTTGAAAATATTTTCTTATTTGACAAAATATTAAGTTTTATGAATGTAAACCTACTCAATTTTTAACAAGACATAAAAACAAAATTACTTTTCTAAAATATGATTGGCTCATACAAAT
>MU223928.1:1515644-1526497 GCA_018584345.1 Thuja plicata | reverse complement strand
CTTTATATATCACCTTTTATTAAACTATGTAATATCAACCAATCACATTTCTTCAATTTTTTTAATAATATGGTTTTTCAAATTTGATTGGCTTAAAATTTTTAGCATATGAGCCCATGCATTATTTACAAAACAAAATAAATTTAAAATAAATAAAAAGTTAAACATTAAAAAATATTAAAATAGAAGTAAACAATTATAAAAATGTTAAAGTAGGCCCTCTTATTATCCGCGTATGACCCTAGTGAATACATTTAATTTCACATAAAATAAATATATAGTGATTCTATTTAATTTCACAAAAAAATTATTGAAAACAATAGACTATCATATTAGGAGCCTAACTTTATTGTATAAAAAAATGATTGAAACTTAGTTGTTAACTTTCTTTTATTAGTAGTTTTTATTATACATTTTTAAATTCTTTTGTAATGCTTAAATAACATTTTGGCAGGAACTTTCTCCAACCTTGTTACATATAGTATTCAAACAATCTCATTATGTTACTTTATATACATAAATGTTTTTACTAATATATACAACAAAAATAAAATACAATCCCTATATCATAGAATAAAAGAACTTTAAGTTGAAAATACAAAATTATTACAACTCTTTAATATCAATAATATTTCTTTTATTACACTACGATTTTAAACATTAGATAAATGTAATAAGTTTAGTATCTTAAAGATATTTTATTAATATTGTAAAGCATGAAAATGATACTTAAATTATCAATTTTCAAATGAAAAATAAATAAGTATATAACTTTAAATAAATATTCCTTAGTTATTACAGATAAATATATCTATAGTAATATTAATTTTATTAATAAGTGTTGGGAATAGTTAGTACTTAAATTTTTTTAATATTGTAATTTAATTATTAAATAGTTCTTATCATATTTATTACCTAATTTTAAATACATAATTAAAATATTATAATTATAATAATTAAGATTAAAATTATAATTTAATTACTATATAAAATTGAGATCATTATTAATTATTTTAAATATAATAACCATTTAATTCAAATATTAAAAATAAATAGATCATTACAAGAATCTTTTATTTTGGCGATTCTGCTCTGCTAAAGTGGCGAAGTTAAAGTGCGATTCTGGCGGGGGAATTGGCGATTTCAACATAGGCAGTGGCAGGTTTTTTAAGGACATCGTGGCGAGCAACAATGGCAAACAAAATCGGTTCACTAACAATGGCATCCCCAACATGATAGGTGTGTCAGTTCCTAACCCTAAAATGACTAATACCATTAAGAGCATTTCCTCCTCGGCAGAGGCCGTACCCACTCCTCTCTCGGCTCTGCCGAGGGACAATATTAACATAGACAACATCAAAACTCCTGTGCATAACAATCAACCTCCTCTTGCTTGCCCTAAATCCTTCTCCGAAGCAGTGGCGAACGCAGGTGTCTCCATTCATTCGGAGGCTAGGTTTTCGGTGAGCAATGGATCCCGTTTCTCTGGTAAGAACTCTAAAAGCACTGAACCTTTCTCTGTTTCTCCAAATTCTGAAATGCTTACGAAAATTGTTGGGGAAAAAAATAGGTTAAAAAACTCTTCTATTTTCTTCTCGGCTGTGGAAATTGATAAAGTTCCTCCTAGGAAATCTCTAGATGATTGGTTTCATAATTTTTGGAATCTTAAGCTTGGCTTCCATATTTCGTTTTGTAGACATATTCAAAAGGGTCTTTTTGTTATTTTTTTTGTGAATCAAGAAGCTCAGGCTGAAGTTTTGAAAAAATAGTATTGGGCCATTGGCTCTACCTCATTTAGGGCTATTACTTGGTCCCCAGATGCCAACTATGAGGAAGTACTTGCCCTCTCGGCTCCCCGATGGATTTTGGTCAAGCACATTCCACCCTTCCTCTAGAGATTTATTCCTCAATTGTTACAACCATTGGGGAAAGTCATTCGAATGGATGACACTGTTAGACTTGTTCCCCACATGGATGCCCACGTTCTTATTTCTCTCAACCCTGGTTTAGAAATTCCGCCCGATATCAACATCAATATTGAAGATACTAATTTATGTTGCCCGATTCAATGCGTGTTTTATGTGTCGTAGAGAAGGGCATCAAAGGAAAGACTGCCCTATCCTTCAAAAAAAGCCCCGCCCAGCAAAACAGAACCTAGTAAGTTACCTGAAACTGTGAACCATCAGGGTATTCAGAACATGGATAAAAGTACCCACTCCAATTCTATTCCTAGTAGTCCCTCCCTTGCTGTGGTTCAACCCAACTAGGCAGGTATTGATGAGAGCCTCCTCGCTGATGGTTTCTAGAATGTAACTAAAGCTTCCAATAAACGGAGAAGGAAATCCAATAAAAGTACCTCCAACATTCCCGACAGTATCTCCCTTGTCACCTCTAACATGTTCACCCCTATTGAAAATGCATCTCCAATTTCTCAACCTTCCCCCATGACTGCTGTTAATATTAACACAGGATCTGCACAAGGGAATCCCTCAAAAACCCTTCAAGAAATCAGTGATGAATATGTTGTTGCGGTTATTCCTGCTATTCGATCCATAGTTGAAGATGATTACCATCGGTTAAAACACTCCATGGAACTTGACCTATTATCTGATTGTGAGGAAGACTTCAAAACAAGGTTCCCTACTTCTAAACGAAGAGGAAGACCCCTAGGTTCCAAAAAAAAGAATATTAATAAAAAGAATGGGGAGCTGTCTAATATTACGATGACTCTGAAGCTGGACTCATCTGAACTACGCTCTTCCCCCTCCAATGTCTCCTCATAAATTGTATCTCCTGGAATATTAGGGGGCTGGAGTCTCCCGATAGGAAATTTGTCATAAAAAGGTTCCTCAATACCTATCACAAGATTGATTTCCTTATGTTGCAAGAAATTAAGGCTACTGGTTTTATTCTGGATTCTAGAATCTAGATTTTCTATGGAAAGACGCTATTAAGATTTACACTTATCACCCAAAGGGTAAAGGTGGTGTCACTATGCTTATCAACCCTAAATGGGAGAAGTACATTACCAGTCCTGGTGTCTCACCTTGCAATAGAGCTGTATGGATCACCCTTAATTATAATAACTATGTTTTTGGCATTTTCTCTCTTTACGCCTCTAATGACTCTAAGGAAAGAGCCAGTTTATGGGGATGGATGGCCTCTCTCCCTTGCATCCCCTGGTTGATTGCTGGCGATTTCAACATGATTGAAAGCCAAGATGATAAGGACGGGGGTTTGCCTTTTGCCTAGAAAGATATGGAAAAAGTCTACTGGAATAGAATGAAGAATTCCATGCAACTTTTTGACCCTTTATTTGGTAATAAAAACAATAATCCAGGACTCTAGCACACATGGTGTAATTACCAATAGGGAAAGACTAGAATTTATTCCAGACTTGATCATTTTTATGCTAGTAATAACTTTTTCTCTGTCTTACCAGATAAACTTGGCAACTCCATCCTTGTCACTCCCACCTCTCTTTCTGACCACCATCCCATCTCCGCTTCCTTTACCTTCAACAACTACCCTGATCATAACCGCATTCCTAACTCCAAATTCATCCTGAATATTAGCCTGCTTGAAGATGATGATGTTTTAACTGCTATTCACATTATTAGTATCATTAACAAAAACAATTTCCGTAGGAATAACTGCATCGACAATTGGATTATGAATATTAATTCTTGGCAAAATATTTTGAAGACCATTGGCCAAAAAAGGGCTAAGGACTTCAGATTCACTGAAAAAACTCTTTCTGCTGACTTATTAAAGGCTGAAATTAACAACCAATCTAACCCTTTTGACTTTGAGTGTACCTCTCATGTTATTAAGGCTAAAGATGCCCTTAGGAAACATTTGGTGACCAAAACTAGAGGAGCTAAGATTAGATCCAGAGCTCAGTGGCTTCAATATGGAGATCGTGGTTCTAAATTTTTCTTTAATCTTATTAAACACAAACATTCTAATGAGACCATTGAAAAAATTATCATAGACAACCAAGAAATTACTGATCTTGAGCTTATTAAAGAAGCTTTTGCTAAATTCTACCAGAATTTATTTTCCTCTGAGGATTCGGTGGAGGCTTCTTCTCTCAGAGACCGTTGCAGATCTCTAATTCCTAAAGTGATCTCCTTTGAGGATGCCAACTTTGTTGCTGGAAATATCTCTTTAGATGATGTTAAGAATGCCATTAATTCCCTAAAAAATGATAAAACGCCTGGTCCTGATGGCATACCTATTGAATTTTACAAAGCCAATCAAAATTGGATTGCTGAAGACCTTCTTGAGATCTGCTCGGAGGCTCTTTCTAAAGGCTCTCTCGGTCCCTCTATTAACAAAGGTATTATTAAACTTATTCCCAAGGATGGGGACAAGGCTCTCATCAAGAATTGGAGGCCCATTATTCTCCTTAATGTCTCTTACAAGATTTTTGCCAAGATCTTGGCCACTAGACTTGCGGGTATCCTTCCCAAATTTATCTGTTCTATCCAAACTGGCTTTATAAAAGGCAGATACATTCTGGAAAATGTTATTACTAGTTTGGAGGCTATGAACTGGGCCAACCACTCCAATCAGAACTCTGGTATGTTCCTCTTAGACTTTGAGAAAGCCTATGACAAGGTCGAATGGAGCTTCATCTCCATGATGCTTGAGGCCTTTGGTTTTCCTCCCTTCTTCTGTAATGCTGTTAGCATGTTGCTTCATGATGCTTGTGCCCAAATTGACATCAGTGGTTCCCTCTCTAAATCCTTCCCTCTGGGTAGGTCTATTTGGCAAGGCTACCCTTTGGCCCTTGCCCTCTTTGCCAATGCTGTTGATGCTCTTTATTATTTACTTAGAGATAATTCTATTTCTCCTGTTGTGAAAGGCATATCTCTTCCTAATGATGATGATCTCATTAACAACTAATTTGCTGATGACACAAACATTTTCTTTGAGGCTAATGCTGAGAACTTCAAAGCTCTACAAATCAAGATGAATCTATTTTGTACTATATCTGGTGCTAAACTCTCCCACTCCAAATCCATTTTCCTGGGTTGGAAAGAGAAACCTCTTGACTAGTTTAAGAACTATGACTTTCAATGGGGAGGCCCTCAAAAGATTATGAGATATCTTGGCATTCCCTTTGCCATTAACCCATCGCTTAAAGACATGTGGCTTTGGGTTAAAGATAAAATTACTAAAAAGCTAGACAAGTGGCATAACCGTACTCTTTCCTTGGCTGGCAGACTGTAGATTTGTCAGAAGATCTTATCCTCTTATAACATCTACTACTCATCTGGGTGGATGTTTAACAATTACCAAATTTTTGAAATTCAAAAAGATGTTAGGAATTTTTTATGGTCTGATGGCAAAGGAACAAAAAAATTCATGTTGTTAAATGGAACTGGTGCTGCACTGATAAACTGATTGGGGGGCTGGGGCTGAAAGACCTTAGAATCTAAGGAATTTCCTTGGCTGCCAAATGGATCTTTCACTCCATGGATGGAAATGCACCATGTAAGATTCTTGTTAGGAATAATATTGAGAAGGTTTCCCAACTAATGCTAAGTCTTGGAAGAACCTTCCATTTAATGATTTAGTCATTGGCAACTTCCCTATTAATGTTCAAGGGTCTGAAGTCTTCAAATCTATCTGGAAAGCTTGAAACCAAGTTAATAATTTATTGTTAACAAGGACTTTCATGATGACACCCAAATTTATGGTGAAAGATCCATCTGGTGGAACCTTCATCTTTCTGGAAAACCCCTTTCCCTTTCCCAAGGCTGCTCTACTAGACAGTGGACCAACAAAGGCATTTCACAGCTTATTGATATATTTGAACATGACCGGCTACTTAGCTGGGAGGAGTTGAGAAACACTTTTAATATTCCTATCTCTCAAAAGAAAACTTATAACATGATTCTCAAGGCTACTCAAAATCTCCCTTCCATCTACAATGTTGACTCTCAGAGATTCTTAAAATGCAAATGGCCGGATGGGACCATCCTATCCAAGATTAAAGCTAAAAATATCTATAAGATTCTTGGATATGATGATGCCATCCTTGACCATATTAATAAGGTTTGGTATTCCTCTCTGGATGGTTGTTCTTGGAGAAAGTACTTTGATATTTTATGGAAAGGATGTGTTGAACCCAAAATTAAGTGTTTTAGATGGCTTTTTATACTTGACAGACTGCCTATTACGAAAAATAACTATGAAAGTAATTACTGTAAGCTTTGTAACCTCCCTAAAACAAGCAGACATATTTTCTTTGAATGCTCTTTTGCTAGAAATGTTTGGAATCTTTTTGGGATCTCCTATCCTACTTATGTCTCTATCATTGAAATTGTGACTGGTCATATTATGGGGCTTAAGAAAGACTCTAACATTTTTTGGAACATCTTAACCTCTTACATCTTATGGTAGATCTGGAAATGCAGGAATGAAGAAAAGTTTCAAGACACTCCCAGGGTTCTTACTGAGTTTTCAAGGAAACTCACATATTTTAAAATTTTTTTGCAGGTTCATACCACTATGATGATGGACCAAAAGAAGTTGCGAAGATTTCTTCAGAACGGACATGCTACCTTCTTTGTGTTTGAATTAAAGAATGGCTATGAATGGAGAAAGAACCTGGACAATCTCCAAATGTTTGAAAAAACCTTGAAAGAAGTGAGCAAGGAAGTCAAGAAGAACAGAAACTCGAAGAAAGACATCTTGGCCATGCTGGGTCAGATCCAAGACAAGAAAAAGATTGCCTGGATGGAGGGTGAGCAGGGCTGGACCACTTGGGTTGATGCCAAAGATGGCTGCCTTCAGTAGCTTGTTGCTTTTTCCTCCTTTTGCTTTATCATGCTCTAATTAACTTTTGGATCTGTTAAACTCTTTTTGGAAGGCTTTGCCTTCGTTCTGATGTAAAAATTCATAGATACTCTCTAGCTTTTTTGAACTTCTTATATTTAATACAAAAATATTAAAAATAAATTATTATTTTTAATTAAAACTAGGTTAAAAATATAATTGATAAAAAAATTGTAATTAGATTATTATTTAAATTTTAAAACCATAATTAATAATTTAAAATAGATTTTATATAATTCTTATTCAAAATATAAATAATTATAAACCTTAATTACAATTAGATTGTTTTGAGAATTACAATAATAATAATTAAGATTATAATTATATTTAAATTATTATATAAATTAGAATTAAAATTAATTATTTTAATTATAATATTCTTACATAATAATATTTTTAAAAATTTAAAATAATGATAAAATAAAGAATATTAATTAAAATTAGTCATAATATAATTGATTAATCTTAACAATAAATTTTAAATTCTAACCCTAAATTTAACCCAATACTTGTACTTGTTTTACAATTATTTTAACTTTTAAAAATAGTTAGTAATTAACAAGTGAGAATAAATTCTATGAAATTTGCAACCCTAAAATTAATTCTAACTTGAGGTAATTACATAACCCCCTTGTTGTCTTGCTCAAAACCTAACATTAATATTAGAAACTTAGACACACTTCACTTCATAGATTGTCTCCTTTGAGGAATCACTATAGGGTCAAGGTAATATATAACTAGATACCTCAACACCTCATGTCCATGACAATGAAGAACATAGTAGTCCTTCAGGAGAGGAATGTCTAGGTCTTTGTCTACATTATCAAGCACATCAACCAACTACCCAAGGAAACTACCCCTGAACAACCTCTTCTAAATTACCCATTCTATCTCTTTTGTCTAACCTGTATCAAGCATGGCTACTAAAAACATGACAAAGACATATGAATTAACCTTGTGTCAATGGTATTCTCATAGATTCCACCCCATGACCATTTGTATGGCATCATTATCAGGCAATAATCTAAATTAAAAAAATTCCTCAGTTGCTTATCAGAAACCTCCACTTGAAATTCTATTTGTCTTCTCTTACCAAGGAGTCACATAGTATGCCCATAGCTAGTAGCCCCTTTTGTCAATATTTCACCACTAGAAAGCCACAAAGCCAATTTATAGTTCCTTTCATAGTGGTAAAAATTGAGCTTTCTAAGATTTTTCCTTGATACTTCATCTTAGGAAACCAAATACCCCATTTTCCCAATCCCCAAAATGTTTGTCCTAACTCCTTAAATCATACCTTTCATCTACGATGAAATTTTAAAAAAATTCTATCATATCATAATTTCCAACATTGATACATGAAGGTGGCCAAGGAAGAGGCCAAAGCCCATGCCATACTAACCCCTCGAACCATACCCAAATCACATTGAACCTACCATCCAATCAACCCACATTGTGGCATTACACATAACTAATCTGGATTGATTGGTATACACTAAGCTATTTAGTGTCATTCGGTAAATTGAAAGACTGTTATTCGGTAAACATTAGGAATAAGGTTTAAACAAAGCACTCCGAGCAGTAGTTATTTGATAAGTATATTTGAAGGCATTCATCTTATAGGACTGAAGATAACTAGAGGCTTAATATTGTGGTACTAAGTTTTTTGGGTTGATTAATTGGAATATTTTTGAGGCCACTGATTGGCTTATGTCACCCATCATTTGAAAGAACTTTTCCAATTCCCACATCTAATGAATAGTTACTAGTCTCATCACCTATCCTTCATGATAACACCTAATTATTATCCCATATTCAAATACCACCATTACTCCTACTTGCATCAAGCAATCGTACCCTCTCAACTTTTCAACATTGTTTCTACTTGTTATGTCACCAATTTGGCCATCTCATTGGCTATCTTGTTGCCCTCTTTATATATGTGGATAACTTTAAAGTCCTTGAGTTTTTCCATTAACTCCTAGATTGAATTGAGCCATTTCTGTAGTTTCCAATTAGGTGTGATTTTTTGCCTAATTACATTATTCGTCTGAAGTGAGCTTCCTTCCAAATGAAATTTCTTCACCTTCAATTGAATTCCACACTTCACACCCATGAGAGCCACTTTGAATTCATCATTGTTATTTTCATACTCCTAATGGAATTAACTTCTTATTAAGAACTTTCTCCAGATGATCCCAAGCAACACATCTTGCTCTTCTCAAACCTGGGTCACCCTTAGATGTAGCGTTGAAATTTCTTTGCCTAACAAATTTCTAGAGCTTCCCATTTTACCCTCACTTTAGTGTTCTACAAAATATTATCCTTTCGAATTTCATTAACGTGAGAAACTAAATGATTGTTTTTTGGTAGTGGATTCATTAAATTAATTTTTAATTTTTTTTACATATCCTAAAGTTGCATAAAATATTGTTTCATGGTAGTGTATAAGAACAAAATTGTTTTGGCCATTCAAATAGCCATAAATATTTTTCACAATTTTAAAACTTAAGATATACACATTTAGACCATAAAAAAATCAAATTTATAGATTTTTTAAAAAAAAATACTACATTTTGATTAGTTTAAACAATATTTTAATTATTAATTACACTTAAAAATTATAAAATGATTAAAATGGATATAGGATAATAACATGTATGAAATTGAGAATCTATATTGGGGGACTAGTCTATTTTCGTAGACGATTTTGTATAGGGGGTTGATTGTTAAATGTAAATACTCCTATTAGTATATGATGTATTGGTTGTTGGAGAAGTGGGTCTTTAGTTAGGTTTTCATGAATTTGGGCAAGACTGGAGGTTTTCTTAACCTGTTCTTCCCTACAGGTGCCCTTTGAACCATGAAAAAAAATTATAAAAAAATATTTTATAATTAATAAAATATCTTAGTAGTATATCCACTTTTACCAAAAAAAATCAAAACAATAATATCAATAGTGATTTTCTCATTAATCATGAAATTTTAAAATATAAATATTTTCTACACATTTTAGATGTTGAATGATAGTTTTAATTTCTTTACATTAATTATATTTTAAATGTTGAATGACAGTTTTAATTTCTTGATATTAATTTTCTAGACATTTTCAACATTGAATGATAGTTTTATTTCTTAGAAATTTAATACCTATTAATTTTATATAAATTAATAGAAGATTCTTTTTAATTTCCAGCATTGCCAAAACATAATAACGAGCCACTTTTTTTTATGTTATCCACTTACACTATATTCATAAATAATTTTTGTGCTGAATGTAATATTCTCTCACTAACAAAATCTACTTTATAAATGTCAAAACATAATAATGAACCACTTTTTCATATCAACCACTTATTACCACTTATTTTGTATTCGTAACTTGTTAGGTGTTGAATGTGATTTTTTCACCAAAGAAATCTAATGTCATATAAAGAACAACAATAAGATAATTTTATATTTTAATCTAAAACATCTATTAATATATAAAAATAATAATAATAATAATAATAATAATAGTGACGATCTTCTAGGTTTTAATGTCCACATATTCATATTTAATAAAATAAGAGTGTGTTTATATTTTATTTTATGTTTAATATAATATTAGTCTTTAATTAGTTATAATTATAATTATATATGTAAATTTAATTCTAATTGTATTATAAATATTATGTATATTTTAATTAATATTTATTTCATAAAAGAAAAATTATTATAGATTAAAAATTAAATAAGAAACTTTCTATAAAATCATAAAAATGATATTTAATAAGTTGTGTTTGTATATATTATAGTTTCAATAGTATAGTTATAATTGTAAAAATCTAAAATATAGTTATAAATTTTAAATGTAAGGTAGAATTTAAATAATAAATAAATAGTTAGTAAAATACTAAAATTATATAATATTGCATATATAATATAGTAATTTTATATTATATATATTATAGAATAATATATATTATATATTAGAAATTGTATATATATATATATATATATAT
>MU223928.1:1411121-1502387 GCA_018584345.1 Thuja plicata | reverse complement strand
AATGTTCACCCGGGTATAAACTTTCAAAAGCTCAAAGTGGGTCACTTAGCAATTCTGAACTTGAAAACACAGGAAATCAGAATTAAATCACTGTCAGAATGGTTCTTGAAAACTTATCATCTGATTTTATAAAGATCTACAGACTGGAACATATAGAGTGTGTGACCTATGGAACACAGTGCAAAAGGAATTTTCTCAATTGGATGAACTGGTCAAAAGTTATAACATGTCAAAATGGGCTAATCAGATTTCAAGGCAGGACAAAAATGCAGACAGTTCATGAACACCCAACTTTGGGAAATATGAAAGCTTATCAAACGGATTTGGAATGACCTGAGGTTTAAAACATAAGCTCTCTGATATGCATGCTAAGCATTCCAAAAGTGGCAAACTATGAAACTCAACAGGGTGTAAGATACTCAGAGGCAAAGTAGGCTCCGGACAGCAAATTGACACTTAGCAAAATGCAGAATTAGGTGACCCACTCAAAATGACTAGTGCCTAAACATGTCAGAACTGAAAATCAGGAGCTGGGACCCACTGCATATGTCAAATGAAATGCATTAAAGCCTCTTCCAAATTTGTATCTCATAAAAATCATCCGGACACCTTTTTCAATCACTCCAACTGAGTCCTATTACACCATTTTTCAAGGGTACTGACTTGTGCTTAACTGAAAATGTTTACATGGTCACTCCAAATTTGTTCCAAATTTTGGAGTACCAACAGGCTAGGCCTCTGCTTTGTTTAGAGGAGGAAGCTTTGACGACCTTTGCTGGGAAGATCTCCTCTTTGAAGGGGAATGTACATCCTCTTAAGATTCTTTCCCTACATGATGGGGTTCAAGAGGAAAGAAAATGGCTTTCTCTGCCATAGATACCCTGGAAAATAGAGATACGAGTTTACTGTCATGTATGTGGTGCTTTCCAATTAGAGGAAAGTCCCCTATTGGAAATATTTCTCAAAAATATTAGCCAAATGTTATGGGTAAAAAGAAGGAAGGAATTTTCTCCCCAACTACCTCTAGGGATCACTCTCCATCCAACAATAATGAAGGTTCATGGAGGTTTATGGTCCACAATTGGGTCACTCGGTCAAGGAAAGGGGACTCATGGTTGGTTTTTGATGATGGAATAGAGTGCAAGACTACTACGAAACCTCCCTATAATGTCAATTGTCTATCTCCTAGACTTTCAAAATTCAAAGAAAAGGCAAGGGAAATTGTTTAAAAATGATAGTTCACCCTGGATCTAGCCTTTGAGAAAGGGAAATGAAGATCCTCTAATGGAATGTGAGGGTACTCAACAACCCTCACAAACAATATGCCTTTGGAACCTATGTTCAAGAGTATAAAGTTGAGACTCTCCTTCCGCAAGAAGTTAAAATTACTTTGGGCACCTTCAAATTATTTTTTGAATTTATTTGGTTGGGGCTTCCTTCTTCTTGAGCGAGGCAACTGAGGAATTAGGTGGCATCATCACAATGTGATACCCTATCAAGATTAAAAATAGCCTCTTACTTATCACTCCTCACTCTTTGGTTTTCTCCATGAGCTTCAATGATATTTCCTAGAACTTGATCAACTTGTATGCTCCCAACTCCTTCTCAGGTCATAAATTCATCTAGGAAACAACCTCTTCATTCATGCATGGCTCCCTAGATCATTTGATGGTGACTAGGTATTTTAATACTCCTCTTTTCCCCATTGAGAATTAGGAGGTAGCATTGACCACTCAGAGTGTTTGTTAGACCTTGTGGATTTTATTAGTAGGAATGATATTTTTCATATTGAGATTCCTAACTAGGTTTCACCTAGACAAATAATAGGAAAGGTGATTCCATCTCATCCTAGTTAGGATGGATCGGTTCTTAATTTTTTCCAACTAGGATGGGAGGTTTAGTGCATAGCTAAAAGTACTTCTGCATACCATTTCTGATCATTGTTCCCTTCTCCTTCAATGGGTCCCTAACATTCTTAAAGGTCATATTCCCTTCATAAATGAGATTGTGTAGAGCTACCACCCAAAATTTTAAAAAGTGAATTCTCTAGTGGTGGAACATATCGATTTAAGGGACAAGAAAGTTCAAAGTTTCCTATAAGTTGAGAAGGATTAAGGATAATATTGGTAATTGGAATAAGATGGTGTATGGGGAAATTTTCAACTAGAATAACCTGATATCTATGCAAGGATCAAAGAGTGTCAAGATTTAATGGCCAAAGTTGTTCGATCTCTATAAATTTGCAATGAAGAGGATGTTAGGACAAGGGAAGCACACACAAATGGGCGGGGGGAGTGGATCAGTTTTGTCCCAAAAATTTCAAACTTTAACCAACTTATTATTATTAATCTCATATTTGAATGATAAACATGAATGCAATATTTAATAACACATAAATAAACAAATAACACCAATATTTTTGACTTGTAAATCTGGTTAAGGGAAAAACCACAGTGGGGTTCAAACCCACAAGATGATGTACTCTATTAAAAGAACTATACCCAATTAGGAGTATTACAAAGGGGAATGCACATGCATTTAGGCACACTGCCTAGAGCTCACTGCTCAAATACATCAAGGGCTTCAACCCAAAGGAAGGATCACTTCTTTACAACAATCTCAGTTTACAAATCATAATGGACAAACAATCCAAAACTCATGAACTTACTGATAACATCTCAGTTATTCCAATACAATTCCAATGAAGTACACAATCTCTGCCTGAACTATAGATTCCACTCATACGTCTCTTCACAACATCTATACATTTAATCTCTCAACTCTCATGTCGTCGCAATAAAAAATGATTACATATTTATATACATTACGTCAATTTATCTCTACTAGGTTGTCCAGGGACCTAATTAAAAAATATCAATCCACTATAGCTCAATACATAATGCGATGCATTGAATGTCAACTAAGACATATAAATAATCAATAAGAACATCTTCAAACATGCTCCAAATCCATAAATCAAACCATGTCCTTTGCAACACACTACACAATCATGTTGGACAAGAATAGCATCACACCACATGAAAATCACCAAATCCAATCATATAATCTAATGTGATCCATAAAAAAATAGGACATGATCTAGAAACATCAACAAGCAACATGAAATGTCATGATATCAACAGAAAAAACTGTCTCAAAATTCACACTTAGCTCTGCATTTGTTTATCATGAACACTAATCAGCAACCTCAATCACAAAAGAAAATAACTTTCCAGCATCCAAATTACAAACCACTCAAGCTGAGGACACACATCCATGTTCTAAAATCACCACCAGGTTAACAAACAATAATATTGCATTATAGTGTATGTACATAGAGTAAAACAATTATTTTTTCATATCATAATCCATAGTCAACTGTACCCTTAAATTATCTAAAAATTCTTTTGACAGCAACTATGTGTGATTCCTTCAGTTCAACTTGAAATCTTGCAGCAATTCCAACAATATTTGTTATGTATGGTCTAGAATGATTTAGATATTTCAATCCTTCAATCATATATTTGTATAGTTTCTAATTAGCACAAGGGGAATCATCATCTTTAGTTAACTTACAACAAGTAACCATAGGAGTTCCTACCACTTTTGAATCTTCCATACCAAAATTCTTCAACAATTATTTGACATACTTGGACTCTGTGATAAAAATTTCTTTATCTAACTGTGTAATTTGAAATCCAAGGAAGAATTTCATCTCTCCTATCATAGACATCTCAAATTATTTTTTCATTTCATCAACAAAACCTCTACTGAAATCATCATTTCCACCAAATATAATGTCATGAAAAAATAATTCAACAATCAAGATATTATCATCAGTTATTCTAAAATATAAGTTACTATCTACACTACCCTTGTTCAAACCAATCTTTATCAAATACATGTCCAATCTAGCATACCAGGCTCTAGGAGCTTTCTTTAGTCCATACAAAGCTTTCTGCAAATTGAAAACCATGTCTCTTTCTTTAGTTAGAGTAAAACCAAGAGGTTTCTCAATATAAACATCTTCCTCTAGTTCACCTTTCAAAAATGGAGATTTAACATCCATTTGATAAAATTTAAATTTTTTGTAAGTTGCATATGCAAGAAATAATCTAATAGATTCAAGTCTAGCTAAAGGAGAAAAGGTATTTTTAAATTCAATACCATACATTTGTGAATATCCTTTACATACCAGTCTTGCTTTGACATTCTGAACCACTTTACCATCTTCATTCATCTTATTTATGAATACCCATTTAATACCAATCACATTTTTGTCAAAAGGTTTGGGAAAAAGAATCCAAGTCTTGTTCTTCTCAATCTGATCAAGTTCTTCTCTCATTTCTTTCATCCAACTCTCATCATTGCATGCTTATTTTATATCTTTAAGATCAAATTCAGATAAAAAATATGTTTCATCTCTAGCAATTCTTCCTCTAGCTTGAACATATCTATTCTTATTACCAATAATAACATCTTCAGATTGGTTAATCCTTACATACCATGGAGTTTTCAATGTAGGTAGTTGGAAATCATTTTCAACCAAAAATATATTTTGTTCTATTCTTTAGCTTGTTTGGAGACTGCTTGGTGGAGTGCTCAATTACCCTGTTGCTCGGGTACTCTTTCTATCTTTATTTACCGACGGGTCTTAGTGTTTGTTGGATGCTCATTGTTTCTTTCCCTGAGTTGGTTTTTTTTTCTCAAGTATGCTTTCCCCAAGTTGGTTTTTGTTTCTCGGGTATGCTTTCCCCGAGTTGGTTTCTATTTCTTAGGTATGCCTTTGCTGAGTTTTTGTTGTTGTTCGGTGATTCTCTTCCCAAGTTGTTTATCCTGATCTGGCCGACTTCTACATTTAATTTCCATGGCATAATTAATGTGGAGTCTCTCATTGGGATCTATGTGAACCTAAATCTGGCTTCATATGTTCTCCTATATATTTTTTTATTAATTGCATTTGACTGGTGCATTTAGTAATATCTATTCATTATAGAGTGTATGGCTGACTGGGTCATTGAATTATTGTTTACAGGCTGACTTGTGGAAAGTGTGTATAAAAGAGAGTCTAGGTTGATGTTTAGAGAGGACAGACAGAGAAGAGGAAATGGAAGATAGCTAGAGTATAGTAGAGTAAGATAAGAAGCTGAAAGATTGTAAGTTGATGCAGATAGTTGTAAGTGGGTAGATAGAGATGTTGTGGGTCCACAATCCACACCCCATTTTTTTGGTCCTTTGACCATGGGGACCCCCCTTCTCTTTGCTTTTTTGGTTTTTGATCTTGTCTGTCCCCTTGAGTCCTCACTCGGTCAGTCTCAGAAGAACATGTGTCAGCATGATTAGACAAGGAAAAGCACTTTTTTCAACATTTTGGGGGACCATAGTACTTTGAAATACCGAAATGGCCAAAAGGATAAAACTTGGTCCTTTCAGTGTTTTTGACCTCCAAAAATACCTAAAGTTCAAAGGTGTCTGCCTCTGGAATTTTGGTGCTTCAGACACTGAAAACACTGGAAACACTGATGTAAGGCCCATGGGTTATAAATTGCAAAAGGCCCTCATTCAAAGTCACTTTGTGTTCTCAACTTGAAATTCCTCGAGAGCTCCTAGCTTCAACATTTTTTCCCTCGATCCTGAGACTAATTGCACGTGCACCTCCAAGCTTCATTGTGTTGTCCTCCCTCACTCCTAGCCCCTCTGAGGTAGGTCTTCTTTGCTGCCTCATGTTTTCTTTTCCCTCCTTGAGATTTTTGTTTTTTAGGGTTTTCACCTTGGCACATGTCCGGCCTAGGGTGTGCGAATTTCCTTCTCTCCTGGTCTCTAAAGGCCTTTGGTGCCTTTGGTTTAGTGGGAGGTCCATCCTTGTCGAGTCGGGTCTTCCCCTTTCTAGTTTCTGTGTTAGGGTTTTGTTCAGTCGTGACCTTTGTCGTAGGTTTTTGGCCTTTAAAAGGCCAAAAACTAGGTCTAGTCATAGTCTATCTCATTTCAGAGATTCAACTCTTTTGGCAATTCGGACCTCCAAAAATTCCAAAATTCTGACAGGACCGAATCCCTGAAATTCCTGTTAACTCTCGTTGCGATTTCAGAGATTTGGCCTTTTTGGTGTTTCAGAACTCTGAAAGGTCTAAAAATCTGACATGACCAAATCCCCAAAACCTGGTCTTCAATCCTCACAATTTTGGCTTTTCAACGTCTACAAAGCCTTCAAACTTTCAGATTTTGAAGGCTGCGAAGAAACTCACTCTCTAAATGGTGGCTTTTCGCACTTTCAGCCTTTTTGGCATCTGAAACCCCGAAAGGGATGAAAGTGCAAAAAAATTGCATCTTGGGTTACTTAGAGAGTTTTTGCTCTATTTTCTTAGTTTAGTCAACTTTCTTTTAGTTTGTCCTTCAAATAAGATACTAATACTTGCATGTTTTATTATAGGAATGCCTGCGAAGAAGACTACTTCACCCATGAAATACCAATACAAGGGGAACACTCCCCTTCCAAAATTTGCAATAGGAAAAACAAAATCACTGATACTGATATCGGGAACATGGATTGGGATGACTTCCTGACAAGGTGGAAAACCAGTTGGGAGATCAGAGTATTGTACCTCCCTAGTATTAGTGGGACTGGTTAGCGCAGTAGTGCACCCAGTAATCGTGTCTTCACCTAAGCTCATCATGACCCTGGAAAACCATTATGACTCTGACAAAAGGGTGGTCCAAAATACCGAAGGCCAAGTAGTATTGGATATTAGGCTAGATGTCATAGAGGACATCTTTCATCTCAATAAAGGCATAGACAATTTCTATGACTTTTTCATGGGAAAGAAAAACTTATGGTGAAGAAACAAAGAGGAGGAAGCTTATGAAATAGTCAACAACCACTACCTTGAGCAACCTCTTCCAAAAAATAAGCTGGACAAAATAGACTTGAGAAGAGGATACATGAAATATGACATTAAGGTAGCCATAACAATGATAAGTTGAGTATATGGGTTACCAAAATCATTCCAACTAGAAAAATGGATGATTCTCCTTATAGAAAGACTCAGGGGCCATAAGTCTAGGTTTTATTGGGGAACCATCATCAGCGACAAGTTGAATGAAAAGCTAGTAGCGGTAAAACATAACCCTAAGTTTTATGAGTACTTATGTGGTGTACCTCCTGGTAGCAAGAGAAGATTACCCAGGACTCATCAAGAGAGGATGCCTAAATGATCCCAATGCATGGCCTCACATCATATACCCCCAATTATTGAAAAGGGGAAAAATGTTAGAAGATAGCTGTGACTATAAGATACTCAATGATGCCTTCATTTTTGCAATCATCTGATGTGTTGAGGCTGATTTTGCGAAAAGGATATCAGAGGAAGCAGCTGCCAAGGTGAGGGCCATAGGTGCCTATTACATACAATTCAAAACCTTCATGTACATTCAGATAGTGGGATCAACTGTGAATCCAAAGAAGTTTCCTAGATATCCATCCCACTAGATAATCATTTTGGAAATGGCCCGACAGCTCGCAGATGCATATGAACACATAAAACACAAGAAGAAGCACTATTGGGATTTTCCCATCTCACAGGGACCATATACCCTATAGGATATGAAGGTCTATAAATCTTTGGCCTTAAAATGGGATGATTGTCCCCTACAACTCTATAGCATAGTGCAGCCTCGATTTGACCCTATAGTCACATACAACCACATTATTGGCAAGTTCTACATTCACGAACCACACCTGGAGGATCACTGGATGAAATGCGTAGATGATCATGAGGTTAGAATTTAGGATTATTGTAGAATGACTCTTACCTTGTAAAAAGAAGTCATAAGGACCCCTATTCCACCAAAAGTTTGGTAGTATGATTCGGAAGAGGTCCTAGAGGCCATCTATATAGATGAAAAAATATATGACCAACCCATCATGAACGCAGAGGTCAACAAAGATGAAAATGATGACATAAACTTCTGGGCAAGGCACATAATGAGAAAAACAAAAGAATGGATAAAGAGGCCCTACAAATTGAGCCCAATACCTATGAAAACATTGATGGATCCACCCAAGAAGGTAGATAAACAATGCGGAGAGATAAATACAGTGCCACAATACAAGAAGGCACCACCCTAGAAGCCAAGCATGGTCTATGGCCATGAATGTACAGTAGAGTATGGGTCAAACCCAAGGACCAAGGCTCCTAGGACAATAATGATCGAACAAATAGATCTTCCCATAGGGAAACCGCAAGTTGCACCAGAAGAAGGACCCTCTACTTCTGGACAATCTCCTCTTGCTACTGGAAAAGGGAAGAAGACTTACAAGAGGAAGAAAGCTTGTACATCTCCACAATTGGAAACCATACAAGAAGACCTGCAAGGAGAAGAATAGTAAGAGGTTCCTCTATTCAAAAGAACAAGGTCTCTAAAAAGGAGAGAAAAGGAGATTAGTCAGAAAAAATAGGAGGATCCTGAAGAGAAAGATAACACCTTAGATGCTCTAGGATAAGATGAGTTCCAAATATCATACTTTGAAGGTCTAGAAGGTTTCTCCGACCAAGGCCAGGATACACCAAGTTATCCAACTAGTTATGAAGCAGGTGGTCTTTCTCTTTTTTAACCACAGGTAATCTTAACTCCACCTCCCACTCAATTTATTAATTTGAAGCCAAATATACCCAAGGTGGGAGATAGTTCTAAAGCAGATCAAGAGTCCAGGAATCAAGAGTCTCCAATAACCCAAGGGGTGACTACCAATGAGTATACAATAGAGACCAATAATGTTATAACACCCCTTCACATTCCTACTCCACCAACTACTCTCCCACCTCCTATTCCTACTCCACCCCCATTTCTCCAAACTCCACCAACTATTCTTCTACTTCCAATCCTGAATCTCCCAACACCTACTCCACCATCATCAAGCCCTTTGAATTGCCACATCCTGATCCCTGGAGGATCTGTAACCAAAGAGGTTGCATCACCCTTCAAAAATACATTGAAGGTTATGACTAGTCTCAATACCGAAGCCTCAGGTAGTTCCTCAAGAGAGGAAGACAAAAGCCAGGAAAAATAAGATGAAGCAATGCAAGGAGACAAGGTAGAAGAGGAAAGAGAAGAGGATGAAGAATGCTGAGGAAAGGGTAGTGAAGGGGAATAAAGATAGGAACAAGAAGAGGGTCTAGACAAAGAAGTGACTCCAGGGTCCCCAAATTTAGATTCAATTATCCAAATTACCCCATACGAGCCAGTCACTGCATCTAGTAGACCCACATGGTTTGGTAAAGAAATGCAGTATAGGAGAAGAACCTATTCAGATGAGGATGAAGGGGAAAATACAAATATAGAAGCCTTAGGGAAAGCCTTTTATTAGGAAGAGATCATATTACTAGCATGGACAATGTCCTATGTCACTCAGGACACTAGGGGGTGTTGGAAGGCACAGGTCATAGTTCCATCCGCGAGCACCTCTCAAGCCCAAACTACATCGGAAGACTACACATTTAAGGAGGTACATTTGGGGGAGTCTACCAGGGAAGGGAGAAAGACACTAGTAGCCTTAGGGCTCAAACATGCTCTGGGTTTTATGAGTAAGGATGAAGAGACCATAAAGACCTTGACACAACAAAATGAAGCCATGAAGAGGTTCATTCACAAAATTGTTGGTCCCATTAACCCCAATTGATCGAAGGCCTCATTATAGGAAGTGTTGGATAAAAGAAACACCCCAGACTTGCTGATAGGTTTAACCCCATCCTTCATCAAAGCAAGTGCAGATTGGAAGGAGGATTTTGAGCAATACGGGGAAGGTGACATCAAGAAAATATTGAAACCTTATAGGGTTATTCTAATAGAGGCTACCAATTTGATTGATTTAATGATAGATGAGGGTGGCCTGGAGACAGAGACTAGCAAATGGAGAGCTTCCCTCTAGGATTTATAGATCATCAAAAAATACCGCTTCCAGATCTTGGTGAAAATATATGAAGGTGAGGAGATGGAAAACTTCGAGACATGGATCAAGTGCATAGTCAAGATAATTAGCATTTATGAGAAATGTCAAGCTTCCATATTGGATAAGTAGAAAGAGGTCTTGGAATGGGTGGAAGAAATAGATATCTTCTTCATAGGGATTGGCCTTGATTTGTACCAGGATGAAGATAAGCATGTCTTACGGCCATCTAAAGAAGTGGTCCAACAATTCAAGGACATCATGGCAGGTGTAGGGACCAAGGAAGCCCTGCAACAATTATTTCATTCAAAGGAGGAAATGATGAAGATGACAACTCACGTGGAGGAAATCTAGTTCTTCACTTCTGAGCTAATTTCCTTCAAAGAAAAGCAAGAACAAAAGGTTAACAGGGCAAAAAGGAAGGAGATAAACTATGAGGAGGTTCAGGAGATTATACAAAGGCTCCAAGTAGCATGCCCAGAGATATTCCCAAAATTACTCCTTGGATCACAAAGAAGTTTTGAAGAAGTCCAACACTTAAGAGATTTCCTTAAGGTAGGTTTCAAAGTTTTTGGCCTTTCGACCTTTCGGCCTGTAAGCCCATGCAAGTAGAATAGTTCTTTTGCCTTTTCGGCCCTCTGATTTTTTGGCCTTTTTGGCCCTCTAAGTTTTTGGCCTTTTCGGCCTTCAAGATATTTTGGCCTTTTCGGCCTCTGAAAAGTCCAAATTTTGGACTAGATTTTTGAGGATAAACACTTAAAATTTTTTGACACTAAAAGTTTTGGAGTAGAGGTCGGGGTCCAAAAAAACTGGGTGTTTCCAGTGAGATCACATTTTTGCACACCAGTTGAACTCTAGATCTAATTGATGGTCAACTTGAGTTTTTTTTGAAGGGACTAAGGGTCCCCTATTAGTCTCCACCACCAGAAGATCTTCTAGATGAAGATTCCAAGAAAGACTTCCAGAAACAAGAAGAAGACTCCAAGTTTTCAGAAGAAATCCTCCTTATTTTCTCTTTCTTCTTGGAAATTTTGACCCTCCTTGCATGGGAAAATTTATTGTAAATGGGTTCATGGATCCATGCAAGTTATCTAGTGTCAGTTAAGAATAGTTTCCCTTTCAGTAAAGTTTTAGTTTAATTTATTTTTCTCTTTGATACCCTAAATTTGGAATTCTGAGTTATGGATCAAATTCTATATATTGTAATCACCAATCAATGTAAAAGGTCAGATTCCTAATGCAATAAAGATATACATTTGGTGCTTCATTCATGGTGTGTGAATTTCTTCTACTTGTGCAAAATTATTGAATGTATGCTTGCATTGTTCATCATTTTCAGAGAACCTCTTGTTTATTGTGTTTCAAATTCATGTTCCTTTTAGTTGGAGTTTGATGTTGTATACTTTACCTTGTTGTGACCAATGCGTGGAAGAGATCATCTTTGGGCTTAATGATAGATCTGTCTCATGGGTGCGCACATCTTGGTGGCTTTGAGATTTGATCAATCTTGAATATCTTGCACAAGTGAATATGTTGTCTCTCCAACCGCTTGCATCCGTGGGGTAGTGAATTGTGAATTGGTCTGATTTGTGCCTTGTGGGTTTATTCCAAATCTCTCCCATCATTCAATTGAATAGGAAGGGTTTATAATGGTTTATGTTCATAGGATTTATTTTTAGTAATTCATTTTAATTATTGTTACTCTACTCTCTCTTTAAACTTTGTCTTCAAGTCTGAAAGTCCATATCTTGAAAATACAAAATTGGATTTTATTTACAACACCCATATTTGTTAATGGAAAATACCAAAAAAGAACTAAAGTGTTTTGTAGTTTGATGTCTTGAACGTACCAACAAAGGCCTCCTTGTGAACATTCACATTTATCTTCAACTAAGTAACCAAGTAGGTTGTGACCCAAGCCTAGAGAACCCTGGGAATAACTTCTAAATTCTTTCAAGAGAGGAAATTGAATTCTTGAGATCCTAGCAAGTTGGCTTGTGCTAAAACAATGCACAACATAAGTAGTTCTAGAAGGAGGGTCTCAAGACTCAAAAGATAGATAACATTGGATCTTTCTCTCTAGAGAGATTCGAGTGAGTGCTTAGATCATCTCCGAAGAGAGGTGAGTTTCTTGAACTCACCCATCATCGTAAAGCTCGTAGCAACAAAGGGAAGAACAAAGAAAAATCCTCTTACCACCTCATCGAGTCTCAGAATTCTCTTGGAAAACAATCACATATTGCTTCCCTGACTGTCATAGCAGCCACAGTACAAAACCAGAGCGTACAAAATCATAAT
Source organism: Thuja plicata (assembly GCA_018584345.1). NCBI lineage: Eukaryota > Viridiplantae > Streptophyta > Pinopsida > Cupressales > Cupressaceae > Thuja > Thuja plicata. Next base: position 1,490,149 of record MU223928.1, on the reverse strand, counting down.
TTGCAACAATCTTGTTTGATGGCCTTTTTTTCCAATGCAACAATCTCACCCTTAAATTTTGTTGGGTAGCTCCATGAGTTACCAAAAAATCTGGAGAAGTTTTGCACCCGGTTCATATATGGAAAATCAAGGACAGCAAAAGAACACATCCACGCCTTCAAGGAAATTTGTAACTATAAAGAGATTGCACACCAAGACATTGTTTGTCATCTATTTCCATACACTTTGGGATAGTTTGCATATAATTGGTACCTAAATTTACCATGAGGGTCTATCTCTGCATGGAATGAATTTGAAACCAAATTCTTCAATCAATTCAAGCTATATGTGGATCCTGCCACAACACATCACCAATTCATAACAATGAGGAAAGATCCTAAGGAACCCATCGCTATGTTGAATCATCATTTTCACAAGATGGATCAAAAGTTGGAAGCCCCTTACACCATACCCGAGGAGGCTGTCAAACAAGTTTACTTGAAGGCTTTGGATCCTTTGACCTCAATATTTCTAAGGAGGCTTCCCCCAATGGATAGAGACACAATGGAAGAGGTTTACAATGAAGCCATCACATTCACCTAGAAGATGGAATTTCAAGAAGGGAGTTATGCAGCAGTACCTACCATGAATAACCTTGTTGTTCCACATCTGTTTGTAGCCAGCAATCAAGCTCTGGCCACTCACACACCTATGTTGAATCCCATCCCGATGATTTGTAGACATACCCCCATCTATTACTTATCTGGGTTATGAGGCTCACAAAACAACATTTGTGGAAAAGAGAGTTATACCCCAAGCAGAGCCTGATGCTCTCATGGCCTTTGAGCTGGAGGTCGTAAAGAAGACCTTGTCACAACTCACCAACGAGATTACATGGATAAAGTTGAATCCATCCCAAAATCAAGGTGGATATCAATGAGCCCTTGCTGGTCCAAATGTATATCTTCAAAATCCAAATTTTAATTTCAACATGTACAATAACAACACACAGGAGAAAACATTTGGGCAGCAAAGGCCAAACAAGCCATGGAACACTAGACCCAATAATGATAGCATCCCAGCAGACAATGCCAATGCTTATGAGGCTTCAAAGGATAATTTTTTTGGGGCTCCAAATTCACACCAAGTCAATGATGGGTATATGAACAACTCCTATGATCACTACATCCAAAATCTAGAGGAGCCTCAAGTGAAATTTAATGCTATGGTGTTCGATTCCTATGAGTCTAGAAAGGAGGAAGGCTTGTGTACCTTTGCAGAAGAAGTTGAGTTTGTGTTTACCTTCCAGAGGGAAAATGAACCTGAATATTTAGAAGTACATGCCTTCCAAAATGATCAATGAAACTCATATAACCTTCAGAGCTGGAAGGAACCTCTCACCGATGACATTCCCCCAAGAAAAAAACCAACTCCACCAGATCCTCGAGATAGTAACAATCCCATGCATCCTAAAGGCCTAAATGGTCCCACACCTCCTACAACAAGTACTTATGCTAGCTATAGAGGTGCAACTTGGTCGAGTGACAAATACAGCGTAATTGATGAACTGAAGAAAACTAAAGCAAACATATCTATGTTCAAGTTACTACAAGGCTGACCATCTCAGAAGGAGGCCCTTCTAAGGTCTCTAGACCACTCAAAACCAAGCTCCTCAACCCATAATACAAAGACACCTACATCCCGTATCAATACATCTGAGGCTTTCCCCATTATGTTCAAGGATAAGATGGAGGTCCCACCATTCTTACTCAGTCTACGAATGTTTGGGAAGAACCTACACAATTAACTGATCGATTCAGGAGATTCATGCAATGTCATGCCACTGTGAATCTACCAGAAGTTGGGGATGGTGTCCCAAGTAAAAAACTGAGTGGTCATGCAATTGTATAAGACTAAGGTCAAGGTGATCAATGTGCTCAAAGATGTACACATTCAATTAGTTGCAGATCCTAGAATATAAGAATGCATTGATGTGCATATAGTGGACATACCTGAAATTTATGGGATGTTGTTGAGTCAAGAATGGACCAAGTGCTTGAGAGGTTGGCTTTCCACAGATTTCACCTAGCTATGGCTACCATGGAGAGGTCTAAATAACTAGATCAAGATTGATGCAGAGCCTAAGTTGAGACAGATGATCATGGAGTACAATGCCCTGAATGAAGTCATGTTCACCCAGATGAACTTGTGCACTTATCAGATGGATGAAATCTTTATGTTCCAAATTTGAGAGCACCTAGAGTTGGACCATAGCCCTATTCTAGGTCTCTTAGAATCAGATATCGAAGATGACATCTTCCAACATTTCATCAATAGCATGAAAACTAGATTACAACACTTGGGTCAGGTTGTGGACCCTAGCATTTTGTTACTACGAGGATACTGCCGATTACACCAAGCTAGCCATTCTGAGTTCACCTGCCCAAGTTCCTAGGAAGAATTATCATAGGTATTGGCCCAGATCCCCTCATCAAGTAAGCTATCATAAACCTTGACAATAAAAGGAGACATCCTTGAGACCGAGGATAAGAGTAATACCCCTCCAGGGATAAACAACCCAATCGATACAATCGCCCCAAGACAAGATCAAGATAGTGGGTCAGATTCTGATAAAAAAAGTCTTGTTTTGGACATGTTTAGTGACTAGAGTAACTATGATGATGGAGCATGTCCCCCTTATAAAGGAATGCTATAAGATGAAGGTGGTGAAAGTATTGAAAACCCCAAACATAGACATACTGAAAATGCGGGGGAATTAACCTCTTCAGACAGTGATGGGGAGAAGGGTCAGAAGTTTAAAACCAAGGGCCTTCCGAAAAGAAAATCAGCCAAAACCAATCCTACTAAGCAACCCCAGATATGGAAATTGTGCTTCAACAGTTCCAAATGTAAATAGGGAGCAGGTGTGGGGATCGAACTGATAAACCCAAGAGGTTAGTCTTTCTATGTCGCTTATAGGTTACAATTTCTGTGCACTAACAATGTTGCAGAGTATGAAGCACTAGTCCACGAACTCCTCCTGGCCCATGAGAAAGGAATAAAAATTTTGACAATAGAAGGGGAATTGTAATTCTTTTTTAAGAATATCCATAGTCAATACACTTGCAATGATAAAAGGCTCTCAGCCTACCAAAATAGAGCATGGGACCTGATTGATGACTTCGACGCTTTCAACATCAAAACCATCCCAAGAAGAAGAAATGTTGTCAGTGATGCCTTAGCCATGTCATCCAATTCATTACATCCAATGGAAAATTCCAAGCTAAATAAAATCTCATTTGAACTTTTCATGGCCCTGACCATTCCAGACAACGTCACTAACTTTCAAGTCTTCCAAGATGATCAACACATCTTGGAGTTTATCATGTGTGCCGGTCTGTTTGAAAAATAGATCATAGATGAGGAAAAGGAAGGTGAAGAATCAGTTGAACCTGAAGCTCCTGATGACCAAGGTGTAATAAATCTGAGGACTAATTCCATACCCAAAGGGATGGTAGAACTAGAGAGGATTTTTGATAGTGACAAGACTACAGTAAGGAGACGCTTGGACATAACTCCTGACAGTAAAGAATGTGACACATACAACCTTGGCACGAAAGAGGAGCCTAGGGAGGTCCATATCAGAAAGATAGGGACCAAAAAAGAGAAGGAGAAAATGGTCCAGCTCCTCACTAAATACCAAGATATCATAGCATGGAGCTATGAAGAATTTAAGACATATAACACCTTAGTCATAGTGCATAACATCCCTCTAAAACCAGACTCCAAGTTTTTCCAGAAACAACAAAGGCCTTTGAACCCTAATATGGAACCCTTAATTCAAAAGGAGGTTTAGAATTTTCTCAATGCCAGAATCATCTTCCCAATCTAGCATTCCATGTGGGTTGTGAACCTGGTACCTGTAAGAAAGAAAACTGGAGAGATCAGATTGTGCATGGATTTACGGAACCTCAACAAATCTTCTCAGAAGGAAAATTACCCACTCCCATATCCTGACAAAGTATTGTAGAAGGTCAATGAGTCTCAAATGATTTCATTTCTGGATGGTTACTCAGGCTACAATCAGGTGATAGTGCAGGAGGAGGACACGCTGAAAATGACATTCACAACCAAATGGGGGACCTTCGCCTACCACCGGATGCCTTTCGGACTGATTAACACCGGGGCCACTTTTTAAAGGGCAATGGACATAGATTTCAAGGGATTAGTTGGGAGGTGCATTATCATCTATATGGATGACCTCACATTTTTCTCAAAACAAAGAGTTGACCACTTAAGTGACCTTCAAAAATGCCTTCAAAGAGACCTGGGAATTTGGAATTTCCCTCAATCCCAAAAAATGTGTGCTTGAGGTAACTGAAGGAAAACTCTTGGGACATATCATCTCTAAGAAAGGGATAGCCATAGATCCTCAAAGGGTAGAGGCCATTCTAAAGTTGACGATGCTGCATAGCCAAAAAGAACTGAAATCTTTCTTTAGGAAGATCAACTTCGTAAGGAAGTTCATTAGTAGTTTCACAGAGATAGTAAAACCATTGAAAAACATGCTCAAGAAAGATGCCAAGATTGAATGGGCTCTCCTAGCAAAGAAATTATTTGAATAAATTAAGCATGCCATTGCCAGGGCACCAGTCCTAGTAAGCCCGGATTACACTATCCCTTTTAAAGTTTACTCTTTTGCATCTGAGCACTCATGCCCAGACATCCTCACACAGAAGGAGAATAGTGAAGATGAGAGACCCATAACTTTCATGAGTTTCCCTTTCAAATACGTTGAGCTCAGATACCCAAACCTATATAAATAGTCATTTTCTCTCGTCAAAGTGGTAAAAAAGTTCAGACATTACATCTTCAGAAGTAAAGTCATCAGGGTAGTTCTAGATGCAGTCGTAAAGTCCCTTCTGATGCAGAATGAGCTAGGATAGTGGAGAGGAAAATGGATGGAAATCATCCAAGAGTTTGACCTTGAAATATAACCAATGAAACTAGTGAGGGGCCAAGGCTTGATGAAGCTGATCTCCGAGGTTGAAGAAGGTCTATTCTGCCAAACCTACACCAACCAAGGTGTGATCAGTGATGTATAGTATAAAGATGTAGTGTATTATCTTCTATAAAACTGTTGCCCAGAGGAAATAAGTGGTTCCCAGAGAATCAAAAGAAGCTCCTACATGTTGAAGATTGGGTGACTGTACAAACACAATTATGAGGGTCTATACCTAAGATGGTTGTATAGACTCAAGGAGAAGCAAATCCTAGAATATTTCGATGATAAATACAGGATGGGACATGGGTCAACTGATGCAACTACTCACCAGATCTTAAGGGTAGGGTATTTATAGCCTACGATATTCAGAGACACCAACAAACATTTGAGGTCTTGGCACACTTTCCAAACTAGCGCAACTCAAGAGAGAAACCCTGCAATGCCCCTACAACCAGTATATGAGGTACACCAGTTTACCCAATGGGGTTTAGATTTTTTTGAAATAATTAACCCCCTTCATCTATAGGACACAAGTTCATCTTGACCACTACTGACTACTGCACATGTTGGATGGAAGCTCAAGCATTGAAGAATTATACTACAGAGGTCATGACCAAATTCTTGGAGGAGCGCATCATAACCAGGTTTGGGATGCCATTTTATTTGGTATGTGGCAATGCTCCCTCTTTTTCTTTGGCCTCACTCACGCAATGGGCCTTCAAGAACCAGGTAATCCTCAAGTTCTCTTCAAATTATTATCGGAAAGGAAATGGCATAGCAGAGTCTATAAAAAAGAACTTAACGATAGTGATCAAACACCTCTTGGATGACAACCCCAGGGATTGGCACACGCAATTGAAATACACTTTGTGGACTGAGCACATAAGGATCAAAAATGCCTTAGGGATGTCTCCATACCAGCTCATCTATGGATTATAATTGGTCTTCCCTATGAACTTAAATATCTCAGTCCTCAAATTCATGGACCAATATGTGGGAGGAGAAGACCAAGTACAAGTGTGGCTTATGAATCTCCTTAACCTAGAGGAGAAGCGAGTAATGGCTCTGGAGCATGTATCAAAGCATCAAGCCATAGTCAAGAGGTGGTTTGACAAGAGATCCACCATTAAAGCCTTTAGGATCTCTAACCTTATCCTCATGTGGGATAAGGAAAAAGAAAATCTAGGTAGCCACACCAATTTCCATAGATTGTGGACATGCCCTTATCGAATATCAGAGATCCTAGGGGAAAACACTTTTAGGATCAGCACATTTAACAGAGTTGACCCCATTTCCAGTCAATGGACAATTTCTCAAAAATTACTTTGAATCCTAAGTGGGACTACCTTCCGTCCCTTGTACCATTAGTTCCCTTTTTGGTTCTTTCCTTTCTTTCCTTTTCTTTTTTTGTCACCCTCATCGTTAGTCCTTTCTTCCATTCTTTTGTCAGGGCTTGTTTGTTATTTGGGGTCAGTGCCTTCTTGGATCTGTTCCAAGGTAGTCCATAAATTAGAGAAAGGGTATTTCTTTGTCAATTCCTCCAAAGAAATGTATGACACAAAGAACATTAACCAAAAGGCGAAGTGATGACAGCTATCAATGATCAAAAAGAAGAAGTTCAAGGCTCGGTCATCCTAATCACAAAACACACTAAAAGGCAACACTCAAGAGCAATTGTTCCTTGAGTGTTTGAAAGTTGTGACCAACACTAGTGCATAGATTTGGGTACCCACCGATCCCAGAACCCAGGTCTAAATGAATGCAAAGGTGGTAGCAAAAGAAAAAGAAATAGCTGAAGAGAGAAGAAGAGAAGCACACGAAAATAAAAGTGTCCCAAAGAGGCCACAAGTGTCAAATCTGGGTGGCACATCCTAATCTTTTCCTAGATTAGATTAAATATGAATGGAGAAGTTCATTGCTATGGACATGAACACCTAGAATACAAAAACATCTGGGCCTTGACACATTTCAAGAGCACACGGAAGAAATGAAATGACTGTCCAAAAGGACAAAACTCTTGAAAGCAAGAAAGCTACAACCTAGTAGATAGAATAGAATAGACCAGGGTTTCCTGGAAAGAGATTTTCTACCAGTCAGGCATGCAAAGCTCTTTTTGGGAAAACCTGGTCTACTTGGTAAAGGTTGGGAGTAGCTGGCAAATGTTCTAGTTACCACAATCAAAGGTCAAGGAATGAATACACATTAACACACACTAGGAAGTGAGCAGAAAGCCTCAGATTGGAATTCATTGAAGATTAGTCGACACTCACCCCTCTTAGCCTTGTTCTACTGCAAAGTTACATCACAAAAGAGCAATGATGATAAAAAAATGCCTTGGTCATTACTCCTTTTATCGGGGCTATTTTTTGTGGGTCCACAACACACACCCCATTTTTTTTGGTCCTCTGACCATGGGGACCCCCTTCTTTTTTCTTTTTTGGTTTTTGGTCTTGTCTACCCACCTTGAGTCCTCACTCGGTTAGTCTCAAAAGAACATGGGTTAGCATGATTAGACAAGGAAAAACACCTTTTTTGGCCTTTTGGCCCTTTCAGTGTTTCGAGGGACCATAGTACTCTAAAATACCAAAATGGCCGAAAGGCAGAAAGTCATTCCTTTCAGTATTTTTGGCCTCCAAAAACATCAAAAGTTTGAAGGTGTCTACCTATGGAATTTTGGTGTTTTAGACACTAAAAACACTAGAAACGCTGACATAAGGCATGCGGGTTATAAATTGCAAAGGCCCTCATTCAAAGTCACTTTGTGTTCTCAACTTGAAATTCCTCGAGAGCTCGCAACTTCAACATTTCCACACTCAACCCTGAGACTGATCGCATGTGCACCTCCAAGCTTTGTTGTGTCATCCTCCCTCACTCCTAGCCCCTCTGAGGTAGGTCATCTTTGTTGCCTCATGTTTTCTTTTCCCTCCTCAAGCTTTTTTGTTTTTAGGGTTTTCACCCTGGCACTTGTCCGGCCTAGGGTGTACGAATTTGCTTCTCCTGTGGTCTCTAAGGGCCTTTGGTGTCTTCGGTTTAGTGGGAGGTCCATCCGTGTCTAGTTAGGTCTTTCCCTTTCTAGTTTCTATGTTAGGGTTTTGTTCAGTCGTGACCTTTGTCGTAGGTTTTTGACCTACGAAAGGCCGAAAACTGGGTCTAGTTGTAGTCTGTCTTGTTTTAGAGATTTGGCTCTTTCGGCATTTTGGACATCCGAAAAGTCCAAAATTCCAACAGGACCGAATCCTAAAAATTCCTGTTAACTCTCATTGTGATTTCAAAGATTCATCCTTTTTGGCGTTTTGGACCTTCAAAAAGTCTGAAACTCCAATAGGATCGAATCCCTGAAACCTAGTCTTCAATCCTCATGATTTCAACTTTTCAGCATCTGCAAAGCCTTTAGACTTTTAGATGACGAAGGTTCTAAAGAAACTCACTCTCCAAATGGTGTCTTTTCACACTTTCAGCCTTTTTGGCCTCTGAACTAGTTTTTGGCATCCGAAACCCTGAAAGGGCCAAAAGTGTGAAAAACTTGCGTCCTGGGTTACTTAGAGAGTTTTTTCTCTATTTTCTTAGTTTAGTCAATTTTATTTCAGTTTGTCCTTCAAATAAGATACTAATACTTGCATGTTTTATTATAGGAATGCCTAAAAAGAAGACTATTTCACCCATTAAATACCAATAAAAGGGGAACACTCCCCCTTCCAAAATTAGCAATACACATAGCGAAATAACCGATACCAATATCGATAATGTGGATTGGGATGACTTCCTAACAAGGTGGCCAACCAACTGGGAGAACAGAGGATTGTACCTCCCTAGTATTAGTAGGAAAAGTCAGCACAATAGCCCACCCAATAGTCGTGTCTTCACTTGTGCTCATCACGACCCTGGAAAACCATTATGACTCTGACAAAAGGGTGGTCCAGAATACCAAAGGCCAAGTAATATTGGATATCAGGCTAGATCATAGAGGACGTCTTTCATCTCCATAAAGGCATAAACAAGTTCTATGAATTTTTCATGGAAATGGGAAACTCATGGTTTAGAAACAAAGGGGAGGAAGCTTATGAAATAGTCAACAACCAGTACCTCGAGCAACCTCTTCCAAAAAATAAGCTAGACGAAATAGAATTGAGAAGAGGATACATGAAAGATGACATTAAGGCAGCCATAAAAATGATAAGATGAGTATATGGGTTACCACAATCAATCTAAATATAAAATTGGATGATTCTCCTTATAGAAAGACTTAGGGGCTGCAGGTCTAGGTTCTACTGGGGAACCATCATCAATGACAATTTGAATGAATAGCTAGTGGTGGTAGAACATAACCCTAAGTTTGATATGAGTACTTACATGGTGTACCTACTAGAAGAAAGGGAAGATTACCTAGGACTCATCAAGAGAGGAAGCCTAAATGATCCCAATGCATGGCCTCATATTGTATACCCCCAATCATAGAAAAGGGAAAAAATGTCAGAAGATAGCCCAGACTACCATATATTCAATGATGCCTTCATTTTTGCAATCAGCCAATCTATTAAGGGTGAATTTGCAAAAAGGATGTCAGAGGAAGAAACCACCAAGGTGAGGGCCATAGGTTCCTATTACATATAATTCAGAACCTTCACATACATTCAGATAGTAGGATCAACTATGAATCCAAAGAAGTTGACTAGATATCCATCTGACAGGATAATCATTTTGAAATGGCCCGGTAGCTCGCAGATGCATATGAACACGTAAAACACAAGAAGAAGAACTATTGGGATTTTCCCATCTCACTGGAACCATATACCCTATAGGACATGAAGGTCTGTAAATCTTTGGCCTTTGAATGGGATGACTATCCCCTATAGCTCTTCAACACAATGCGGCCTCGATTTGACCCTATAGGCACATATAGACATATTATTGGCAAGTTATACATTCACAAACCAAACCTAGAGGATCACTGGATGAACTGTGTAGATGATCATGAGGTTAGAATCTGGGATTATTGCAGAATGAATCTTACCTTGCCAAAAGAATTCATAAGGACCCCTATTCCCACAAAAGTTTGGGAGTATGATTTAGAAGAGGTCCTAGAGGCCATCTATATAGATGACAAGATATATGACTAAACCATGATGAATGCAGAGGTCAAAAAAGATGAAAATGATGACATAAATTTTTTAGTAATGCACGTAATGAGAACAGGCTGTACAAAATGAGCCCAATACCTCTGAAAACATTGATGGATCCACCCAAGAAGGTGGATAAATAGTGTGGAGAGACAAATAAAGTGCCGCAATACAAGAAGGCACCGCAACAGAAGCCAATCACGGTGTATGGTCATGAACATGCAATAGAGTATGGGTCAAACCCAAGGCCCAAGGCTCCTAGGACAAGAATGATCAGACAAATACATCCTCCCATAGGGAAAGCATAGGTTGCACTGGATGAAGGAACCTTTACTTCTAGACAATCTCCTCCTGCCACCAGAAAAGGGAAGAAGACTTACAAGAGGAAGAAAGCTTCTACATCTCCATAATTGGAAACTATACAAGAAGACAGGCAAGGAGAAGAAGAGGAAGAGGTTCCTCTAGTCAAAAGGACATGGTCTTAGAAAAGGAGAATAGTCATAAAAAATAGGAGGACCCCAAAGAGAAAGATAATCCCTTAGATGCTCTAGGATCATATGAGTTCCAAATATCAGACTTTGAAGGTCTAGAAGGTCTAGAAGGTTTCTCAGACCAAGGCCAGGATACACCAGGTTATGCAACTAGATATGAAGTAGGTGGTCCTTTTGTTTTTCAACCATAGGTAATCTTAACTCCACCTCCCACTCAATTTACAAATCCGAAGCCAAATACACCCAAGGTGGGATATAGTTCTAAAGAAGATCAAGAGTCTCTAATCACCCAAGGGGTGACTACCAATGAGCCAACAATAGAGACCAATACTGTTATAATGCCCCTTCACATTCCTACTCCTCCAACTACTCTCCCACCTCCTATTCCTACTCTACCAACTACTCTTCCACTTCCAATCCCGAATCTCCAAACACCTACTCCACCATAATCAAGCCCTTTGACCTGCCACATCCTGACCCCTGGAGGATTAGTATCCAAAGAGGCTACATCACCCTTTGAAATTGCATTCAAGGTTATGACTAGTCTCAATACTGAAGCTTTGGTTAGTTCCTTAGGAGAGGAAGACAAAATCCAAGAAAAATAAGATGAAGCAATAAAAGAAGGAGACAAGGAAGAAGAGGAAAGAGAAGAGGAAGAAGAATGTCAAGGAAAGGGTAGTGAAGGGGAAAAAAGATAGGAACAAGAAGAGGGCCCAGACAAAGAAGTGACTCTAGGGTCCCCAAATTTAGATTCAATTCTCCAAATTATCCCATACACGGTCACTGCATCTAGTAGACCCACATGGTTTAATAAAGAAATCTAGTCAAGGAGAAGAACCTATTCATATGAGGACGAAGGGGAAAATATAGATATAATAGCCTTAGGGTAAGCCTTTCATCAGGCAAAAATCATATTCCCATTAAGGACAATGCCCTATGTCACTTAGGACACTAGGGGGCGCTAGAAGGCATAGGTCACAGTCCCATCCCCCTGCACCTCTCAAGCCCAAACTATGTCGAAAGACTATACATTTAAGGAGGTAGATTTGGGGGAACCTACCAGGGAAGGGAGCAAGACACTAGCAGCCTTAGGGCTCAAAAATGCTATGGGTTTTATGAGTAAGGATGAAGAGACCATAAAGGCCTTGAAAGAACAAAATGAATCCTTGAAGAGGTTCATTTACAAAATGGTTGGTCCCATTGACCCCAATTTCTTAGAGGCCTCATTAAAGGCAGTGTTGGATAAAAGAAACACCCCAGACTTGCCAGTAGGTTTAACTCCATCCTTCATCAAAGAAAGTGCAGATTGGAAGGAGGATTTTGAGCAATACGGGGAAGGTGCCATCAAGAAAATATTAAAACCTTATAGGGTTATTCTAATAGAGGCTACCAATTTGATTGATTTAATGATAGATGAGGGTGGCCTAGAGTCATAGACAAGAAAATGGAGAGCTTCCCTCCAGGATTTATAGATCATAAAAAAATAGCGCTTCCAGATCCTGGTGAAAATATATGAAGGTGAGGAGATGGACAATTTTTAGACATGGATCAAGCGCATATTCAAGATAATTAGCATTTATGAGAAATGTCAAGCTTCCATATTGGATAAGTAGAAAGAGGTCCTGGAATGGGTGGAAGAAATAGATATCTTCTTCACAGGGATCAACCTTCATTTGTACCGAGATGAAGATAAGCATGTCTTATGGCCATGTAAAGAAGTGGTCCAATAATTCAGAGACATCATGGCAGGTGTAGGGACCAAGGAAGCCCTGTAATAGTTATTTCATTCATAGGAGGAAATGATGAAGATGAAAAATCACAGGGAGGAAATCCAGTTCTTCGCTTCCAAGATAACTACCTTCAAAGAAAAGAAAGAACAGAAGGTTAACATGGAAAAAAGGAAGGAGATAAACTATTAGAAGGTTGAGGAGATTATACAAAGGCTCTAGGAGGAATGCCCTGAGGTATTCCCAAACTAACTCCTTGGATCACAAAGAAGTTTTGAATATGCAGTCTCCAACACTTAAGAGATTTCCTTAAGGCAGGTTTCAAAGTTTTTGGCCTTTTAGCCTTTCGGCCTGTCGGCCCATGCAAGTAGAATAGTTATTCGGCCTTTCATCCCTCTAAGTTTTTGGCCCTTTGAGTTTTTGGCCTTCAAGATATTTCATCCTTTTCGGGCTTCAAAAGTATGAACTTTAGACCAGAGTTTTGATGATCAACACTTAAAATGTTTTTGACACTAAAATTTTTGGGGTAGAGGTCGGGGTCTAAAAAATTGGGTATTTCTTGCGAGATTACATTTTTGCACACCATTTGAACTCCAGATCTAATTGATGGTTAGATTTAGTTCTTTTTGAAGGGACTAAGGGTCCCCTATCAGTCTCCACCGCTAGAAGAGCTTCCAGATGAAGATTCCAAGAAAGACTTCCAGAAACAAGAAGAAGACTCCAAGTTTTTAGAAGAAACCCTCCTTCTTTTCTATTTATTTTTGGTGAGTTTGACCCTCCTTGCATGGGAAATCTTATTGTAAATGGGTTCATTGATCCATGCAAGTTATCTAGTGTCAGTTAAGAATAGTTTCCTTTTCAATAAATTTTTATTTTAATTTATTTTTCTCTCTGATGCCCTAAATTCAGAATTCAGAGTTGTGGATCAAATTCTATATATTATAATCGCAAATCAATGTAAAAGGTTAGATTCCTAATGCAATAAAGATATACATTTGGTTCTTCATTCATGGTGTGTGAATTTCTACTACCTATGCAAAATTATTGAATGTATGGTTGCATTTTTCATCATTTTCAGAGAGCCTCTTGTTTATTGTGTTTCAAATTCGCGTTCCTTTTAGTTGGAGTTTGTTGTTGTATACTTTACCTTGCTGTGACGAATGCATGGAAGAGATCATCTTTGGGATTAATGATAGATCTGTCTTGTGGGTGTGTACATATTGGTGGCTTCACAATTTGATTGATCTTGAATATCTTTCACAAGTGAATACGTTGTCTCTCCAAACTCTTGCATCTGTGGGGTAGTGAATTGTGACTTGGTCTGATTTGTGCCTTGTGGGTTTATTCCAAATCACTCCCATCATTCAATTCAAAAGGAAGGGTTTATAATGGTTTATGTATGTAGGATTTTATTTTCCATAATTCATTTTAATTCTCACTACTCTACTCTCTCTTTAAACTCTGTCTTCAAGTCTGAAAGTCCATATCTTGAAAATACAAAATTGCATTTTATTTACAACACCCATAATTGTTAGCAAAAATACCAAAAAATAACTAAAGTGTTTTGTATTTTGATGTCTTAAACATACCAGAAAAGGCCTCCTTGTGAACATTCACATTTATCTTCAACTAAGTAACCAAGCAGGTTGTGACCCGAGCCCGGAGAACCTTGGGAATAACTTCGTTATTCTTTCAAGAGAGGAATTCAAATTCTCGAGATCCTAGCAAGTTGGCTTGTGTTAAAACAATTCTCAACAAGAGATTTGTAAATTTCTTGGTGGCTTGTGAGCACAAGTTCAGATCTGCTTACTTCCATTTAGCTATATGGTAGATGGATAATGTTGGATCCTACAAGATCTTTTTGAATCTATTGATCTAATTGGCCCTAACAGTGAAGGCCTTACAGCCTGACATGTTACATGTAATTGGAATTCTGAGATAATATAAATCGATATTGCTTTATCTTGTGTTGTTTTGTTTTCGCTATGTGTTCTTGTTGTTGGTTACAAGTTTGGAGAGTCCTTTATTGGATCCTCAAATCTTGGACTGCACCAAGTGGTATTAGAGCTTTTGTTTTGTTTCTTATGGAGCTTAGGGTTTCTGAAGATCTGGAGAGATGCCTCCAAGAAGATTGGACCCTAGAGAGATTGTAGATCTTTTTGAGGAGGTGGAAGCGAGGATAACAAAAAGATTCAAATCTGAGATGGCGGCAATGAAGAATGAAATCATAGAATTTATCAGAAATATTGGATTGCATAGAGGTCTGAGAATGGATGATGGTTATGAAGAAGCTGCTGAAGAATTTGAAGTTGTTGGATCTAGTGGAGATGATAGAGCCAATCGGATAGAGAGATCTAGAGGAGACATATATGATCAGTTGTAGAGATCTTGAGCTTGATTAAGTACAAACTATCATATGGAGGTGTCCACTCTTTCAGGTACATTGAGACCCAAGGATCTGATTGATTGGATTGGTGATTTAGAAGACTACTTTGAGATGGAAGAAATTAAAGATCTGCTTAGATTAAGGTTGACACAGACTAAGTTGAAGGGACATGTTTCTTTATGGTGGAAAGAGTTGTAGAGGGACTGAGAAGAAGAAGGTGAGATAAAGATCAATCAGTGGAGATTGATGGTGGAAAAGATAAAAGCTAAGTTCATTCCTGTTGACTATAAACTTGAGTTGTTTAAGAAATTGCAGAATCTGAAGTAAAAGGAGATGACTATGGAAGATTATACCAAGGAGTTCTACAAGTTGACTATTTGGTCCATCCATAGATAACTTTCTAAAGAAAAGGTGGCAAGGTATGTTAATAGTTTTAAATTTAATATCCAAGATGAGATTGGTATGTTAAAGATTGACTCTATAGAGGATGCTTATCAGTATGCACTGAAGGCAGAAGATAAGTTGAAGAGAAGACACTATGGTAATTCCTGAGGGAAAGAGAAGGAAGATCAGTCGCTAAGGGATAAAACAAAAGTTTAAGATGAACTAAAACCTATTGAACTAAGGATAAATATAGGTAGAGGTGTGTTTAGAGGTACTTGTTATAATTGTGGAGAAGAAGGACATCAGTCATTTGAATTTCCTCAGGCAGATAAGAAGGTCGGTAGCCACCAAAATGTTGTGGTGAATGAGGTTGCTGAGAATGAACCTGAGGTGGAGGGTATGAATCTTTTTCTTAGGAGAAGTTTGTTGTCCTCAAAGCAAGTTGACTCTTTTCAGAGAAATAATTTGTTCAGGACTGTGTGCAAATATGGTGGTAAATATTATAAGGTGACTATTGATGGAGGAAGTATTGACAGCCTAGCTGTTGAAGAGATGGCTCAAAAGCTTGGTTTGAAAAGGTTGAGGCATCCTTTTCCTTATAGGATAAGTTTTTTACAAGATGGTCATGCAGTAGAGGTGAAGGAGCAATGAATGGTGATTTTTTACATTGGTACTTATAGAGATGAAGTATTATGTGACATTGTGGAGATGAGTTCTTGTCATATTTTACTCGACAGACCCTGAAAGTATGATAGAGAGGCTATTCATGACTATAAAATAAATTTATTTACTATACTAAAGGATGGGAAGAAGTATACATGGATTCCTTTGAAGGATGCAGAGCTCAGGAAGAGGAACTTGAGAATTGATAGTAGATCTGAAATAGTTGCAATGGATGGTGCAAGCATAAATGTGTAGAGATATGAAGATAAATCAGAAAGTACTAGTGGTAAAGGGAAGTAGAAGAATAACTAAGGGAAGAGTGTGTCAGTTGAGGACTCAGAAGATATGTATATCAAGAACCAGTTTGGGATCTATGTGTTGTATCCCAAAAGATGTTCATCCAACTTTTGAGAACATATTTTTGCACTTTGGGTGTGTGATGCAGGAGCATCTTGGGGTAGTTGGAAATCTTTCTCAACCAAAAATATGTTTACTTTTGTTCTTTCACTTGTTTGGAGACTGCTCGGTGGAGTGCTCAGTTACCCTGTTGCTCGGGTACCCTTTCTATCTTTCTTTACTGACAGGTCTCGATGTTTGTTGGCTGCTCAGTGTTTCTTTCCCCAAGTTTGTTTCTGTTGCTTGGGTATGATTTCCCTGAGTTGGTTTCTATTTCTCAGGTATGATTTTCTCAGGTTGGTTTCTATATCTTGGATATTCCTTTACCGAGTGTTTGTTTTTGCTCAGTGATTCTCTTCCTGAGTTGTTTATCCTAATCTAGCTGACTTCTACATTTAATTATTATGGTGTTATTAATGTGGATTCTCTCATTGGAATATGTGTGGACCTAAATCTAGGTTTATGTATTCTCCTATATATTTTGTTATTAATTGCAACCAACTGGCGCATTTAATATATGTTCATTGTAGAGTGTATGGTCGACTGGGTCATTTAATTATTGTTTACAGGCCAACTTGTGGCAAGTGTGTATAAAAGAGAGTCTAGGTTGATGTTTAGAGAGGAAGGAAAGAGAAGAGGCAAGGGAAGATAGCTAGAGGATAGTAGAGTAAGCTAAGAATCTGAAATATTGTAAGTTGTTGCAAATAGTTGTAAGTGGGTAGACAGAGATTTGCAGATTTCTTGGTGGCTTGCAAGCACAAGTTCAGATCTGGTTTCTTCTACTTAGATATAGGGTAGATGGATAATGTTGGATCCTACGAGATCTTCTTGAATCTATTGATGTAATTGGCCCTATCTGGGAAGGCCTTACAACTTGACATGTTTCATGTAATTGGAATTCAAAGATAATATACATTCATATTGCGTTATCTTGTGTTGTGTTGTTTCTGCTATGTGTTCTTGTTGTTTGCTGCAAGTTTGGACTATCCTTTATTGGATCCTCCAAGCTTGGACTACACCAATTTTGATTCTAACTTTTCACTTCCATAATTTTATTGTCACACCATAAAGTTCTTTATGATCTCTACATATTTTCATCAACTCTGACATATTCAATTTACAAATAGTTTGTAGTTATAAAATTTATATGCTTTTCTCTTTGTAGAATATCCAAGAAACATTCCTTCATCACTTATAGTATCAAACTTTCCAATATCCTCATCTCTCTTAATGTAGCATTTACTTCCAAAAATTCTAAAGTATTTCACTATAGGAATATGACCATACCATAGTTCATAAGGAGTCTTACCGGTTCCTTTCTTAATTTGTACTTGGTTCAAAGTGTATAGTTTTGTGCCCGCTTCTTCTCTCCAGTGGATCTACATAAATTTTCCTTCAATCATCATAGTCCCATTTGTATTAGGATAGTCCTATTCTTTCGCTCACCAACACCATTTTTTGTGGGGTTCGTAGAGAAGAAGTCTATCTCTTTATCTCATGCTCTTCATAGAAATCATAAAACTCACCAGATGTAAATTCTCCACCTCTATCCCATCATAGGTATTTTAATCTCTTCCTAGATTCTATTACTACCATCATCTTGAATATCTAAAATTTGTGAAAGTATTTTGATTTTTATTTCAAAAATGTAACCCACATCATTCTTGAATAGTCATCAATAAATAGCACAAAATATCTATCACCATAATAGCTTATTGTCTTAATAGGACCACATAGATATTTATGCAGCAAATCCAACACTCCATTTGAGGAATATATTTTGTTATTAAAAGTGTGGTGGTACCCTAAAATTTGGAAATTTAGAATTCCTAATACATTATCAAGAAGCAAGTTTCTCCATACTAAAAAAATCAAAGGAAGCTTTATGATACAAATAAATAGAAATAACTAATCAAAGCCTTTAGAAAATGCTGGAATTTCAACCTGCTACAAACATGATGCCGACAGAGGCTGAACATGATCAAAATTTAAAAATCTAAAAATGACCCAGTTCGGGAAATCAAACTTCCTATCTCTAGAAGAAATATTAGCTTTTCACGAGGTGTTCTAGATTTTTGACCAAATCCAAATCCAAAAGTTAGGTAGTTATTTTTTAGTTAGTTATTTGGTTTTTTTAAATAATTTGTAATAAGGGTTGTGTCTTTTCACCTTAAAGAGGTGTGAAAGCCACACACACACACACAATTTAAAATGTGAAGATAATAGAATATAAAACAATTTCATATATTTGGATAGTTCTTAATCAACAAGTATAACATGGACCTAGATGTACTATTTTTTCAAAATCAATAAAGATAAGTCCTTTTTCTTTCACATGTGTAATAGTTTCATTATCATTTTACAATTAGTTTCTTGGATAAACCAATAGAGCTTCTTCAAAGTGATAGTTTGATGTACATGCTTCCTAATTTGATTCATATTCTATATTTTCAATTGGTTTTCTCATTTTACATGGTTATATTCTATTGATTAAGGCCTTAGTCAATTGGTCTGTCATCTGAGAAGTATTACCCTTTTGAAATATCTCTGAATTTGTTTTAGGTTGCATGTACATTCCATAACACCTTTGAAGTGATAAGTTTTCTTGTAAAACTGTCTCTGAGGTTGAACATAAGATTGGAATGATCTTGACTCTATTGCCAATGGTAGAATAAGACACTGGTCTAATCATTATTTGGATTATATTTATTCAGTTTATTGTTTATAGTTTTGTGATATCTTATCTATCTATTCATTTCAAATTACACACACATTTACTAAACATTCTTTCAATTACTTAAATTATTTTAGTTTATAGTTCATGATATATTTCTTTTAGTTAGATTTATTTCTAGTTTCTTGCCATACTTGAGAGAGAGGATTGAAGTGTTACTTATCTACTATAAAAAACCTTGTAACTTGAAGGATAAGTCAAGGTATAGGCCTACCAACCTTGGTTTTGCAGAGCCAAAATTGTAGAAGTTCCAACCTTTCCTTGGTTGTGACTTGTTAGTTGGCCAAATCACTTGGGTTTCTCATCATTGGATAGGAAAAATCCATAGGAAATCCAATCTATTGATTTGAGCACCAACAAAGTGGATCCAACCAGTTTACCCAATTGACATTCTTTGCACATATTTCTAGGATTCATCAGTTTAGGTAAATCTCTTGCAATATTAATAGTGCTAATTTTCACCATATTATCAAAGTTCACATGGCAAAATATTCTATGCCATAACTAACTATCATCAATCTTAGCAATCAAGAATTTACTCTCAGCAGTTTTCAAATGAAATAGATTACCAACAGTTTGTGTACCTGATGCAATAAGCTTTCTAGTACTTCCAATAATCTTTCAGATTCCATCCATAAATGCCTATTTTTAACCTTTATCCAATATTTGTCCAACACTCAATAAGTCATGATTCAAATCATCAAAAAACATGACATCATTAGTATTATTTTTACCATCAAGAGTAATAGATACTTTCCCTTTTATCAAACAAGTAGCATTGTTACCAAATCTAACAACACCACCTTCATGATCTTCAAGATTTACAAATTTATCCTTGTCACTAGCCATATAATGTGAACATCCACTATTAATGACCCAATCATCTCTTTTAACAACTTCATGAAACCAATGTATTTTCTTCATTAGGTTTATCTTCTTTAACAACAATAAATACAATTTCATCCTCACTATAAACAAACTCATCATCAATCACAGCTTCTTCAGCAACATAAAAACTCTGATGACTCTTAGAATGACATTTATTAGATTTGTATCTAAAATCCCTAGAGTTCTTGTTCAGACATCTAGATGAAATATGACCAATCTTATACAATTGAAGCATTTCAAAGGTAACTTTCCTTCATACTTACTAGAGCTCATAGGTAGTATTCTTGCAATCAAGGCTTCAAGTTCATCAATATTCCTTTCTTCCTCCATGATCTCTTACTAGTCTTTAGCATAGTGTTTAAATTTCACACTGGCTTTAAATGTAGTATCAACCTTTGGAAGTTCCTTATGTAGTCATCTCATAATCACAAAGTCTTCCTTCTAATGCTTCTCTTAAAATATCTCTTATGGTTCTTAATTCTTCAATAGCAGCAACTTTCTTACTATAACATGAAGCAAAAGATCTCAAAATATTGTCTACAATTTCATTATCTGTCAAGGTACCACTAGCACATCTGATTGCACAAACCAGATCATTACTCTTTGCAAATAGACTAATGTAGTTTCTCCTTCACTCATCTTCATATCTTTGTATTTTTCTTTTAATCCCTATAATTTATCTTTCTTAATGTATGTGTCACCTTCATTAATAGTTTCTAATTTTTTTCATATCTCATGTGTGGTCCTTAACCCATAAATGTGAGAATATTATGAATCAAATAAGGAACTGAGCAATGTCTCTCTTGCTAACATGTTCTCCTTAAATTCATTGTTTTCATCTGTAGTAGTATTTGTTAGATCATTCAGAATAGTATAAGGTTTCTCAGTGATCTACCAGTATTCATCTTCCATTCCCATGCAAACAATGTAGGTAGCCATCTAATCCTTCCAAATCAGGTAATTGCTTCCATCGAACTTCATAAACTCTTTTATCAAACTTTTGATGATGGATATCATCCAAGTGGTCAAGCTTCTTCAAAAGGACTTAGCTCTGACACCAATTGTTAGGCCCAAAAGGAGGCAAGCACAACTAAGAGGGGGGTGAATTAGTTCTACACACCTATTATATTTAATTTCACTTTAGCCACTTAGATCTAAAAGATAAACAATAATGCAAGATCCACAACACAGAACTCAGATAAAAAATATTTGTTCTCAAGGAAACCTAGTTAAGGGAAAACCTTGGTGGGAATCAAACCCACAAGATAAATGCACTCTGCTAAAAGTAATGCTCGATAAAGAGAAAAATAGAGAACAAAGAATGCACAAGAAACCATAGGCTTACAACATAATCAATAGACACATTTCCCAGAGCTCACTGATCACAATATAATCTCAGATCTGGCCCTCACTCAGGTTCACTGATCTATCTTCACTTACAATAGGGTGGACATACAATCTATTATAACCAAACTAAAAAATAAAATCTATAATGCCAATACAGTTCCAGTGAAGTAAAAACTCTACCTTAAAAGAAACAACAACTCTCCTTACAATCACATACTACCACATATCTCTCCCTCTCTTAATGATTGCAAAATGATATCTCATTTATACCAATTACAAATAATAATCAACCACTAGACTGACTAAACCTATTATAGTAAAAGATATAAATAATATGTTCAATCCTCCAAGCAATCCAAATCAAGTTGGCTAAGAATTATATAGAGCCCAAATCTTCAACCATGAACATAATTGCATGACACAAAAGCAACATCAATAATCTCAACATGTTACTCCAATAGGTCGGTTAGGACCTATATGAAGAAATACCAACACTCTACCCAAAATAGAAAATACGATCACATCCAACAATGTAGTCTAGTAGTACAATCGTTACACAATCCAGGAACACCAAAAAGAAACATGAATAACATTAAGAACATTCATATCATCTCATATCCATCTCTGATCAACATGAACACCAAATACCAAACTCTATCATAATAAAAGATAGGTTTTTGTACTCTGAATCATGGACAACACTAGCTCTTAAAATGATGATAAGGGACCATACAACCACCAACTTTACAACCTATGGAATATCAAATCAAGGATGTACCAACCCAAATAATCAACATCTATATATAGGAAAATTGCAATAGAAAAAACCAATGCCAACTTGATCAAACCATACTCAATCTATCATCACAACATCTGTGAACCTTTATAGAAAAACTACAGACACCATGGAACAACAACTTATGATCACATCTCAAGATATTCAATATAGCACCTTAAAAACTAAAATCTTCTTCACTGAACACACTGAACGCACTGTCTGAAACAATATCCAGTATGTTGACATCAATGAAAAAACATGAATGTTAGCACACACAAAAACTAAACTCTGACATCATGCTCATCAACCATCCAACAACTAAGCCATATCATGAATCTCACAAGGGATACTGGCGCACTGCCAACAATGCCACCCTAGCATCACTCACAACATTATTGTGTTACTCATGAAGGAGATTCAAACCTATGACCAAGATTTGATACAACTTATTACAAGTGTGGTTTTTGTTGCACCTAAATATTGACCTATCAATACTTGATACAACCACTAGATTTATAGAATCTACAGGAGGTGGTTAAACCATGTCATGAATCATGTGAGGGATGTTAGTGCACTACCAAAACATTCATCCACTAATAATATCCCTTCCATGCTAGACATTAGGGGAAAACAAATACATCTTTCTCAAGTATTAATTCCCTGAAAAAATATTAAACATTATTAAATTTCCTTAAAAAATACCTAAAAATGATCGAATGTCATTAAAAAGCACAAAAAATTAAGAATCTTAAAAGTCCTAAAAAATAAAAAAATAATTAAAAAACCAAAAGAAATAAATGTCCTTTTACACCACTATTTTTTTGTTTTCATTTTCATCAATAAATTGTCCCGTTTTGATAAATGCAAAAATCTGAGTAGATACAACCAGGAAATGGAAAAAAACATTGTGCTTCATGAATCACATATGAACAGTCAAACTATCTAATCATGCCAATAATCAGATAGATCAAACTTGTCATATAAATCTATCAATATCATTCAATCCTTTATCAACCTATCATTTGTCTTATACAAGGTGAATTTTACTTAAAACTAGACAATATATGTCTTAGATAGGGTACTTCATTCCTGAAACTAGACATCATAATCAATCAATCAAAAACATTTGAGAACAAGATCAAAATTATTTTTTACTTTCTTGGTGTAATGAGTCTTATCTTTCATTAATTTATTTTCACCATGTTCCTATGCTACTCAAGGATATCACTGAGTGATAAGAGTGGTCAAGATGGTTCATGGCAACCTTTTGTTTTGTATTTTGTTTGTGGGATGTTTTCATGAAGGTCTAGGGAATATACATCTTGGGTGTCTGTGTTGGCATGTTCACTTTATGACAGTGACACATACCTCGACCCTTAACATACATATGTTTTGGGATGAATTAAAGTATTTCTTATTTTTCGCTTGTTTTTTTATGCAAAAGGGATAAAATTATCGCTCTAGCTCTATACATCGTGATTCAACACATCCATTTTTCTATAGAAAATAAAGGTCCATCAAGATAAAAGTGTACTTATAAAAGAAAGGTTTCATCTCTACTACCTATTTTTTTTTGTCTCATTTCTTCTTTCTTCTAAATTTTCTTCTCTAGTCCTTGCAATCATATTCTAATATTTACTTCATGTCTAAATTGTTTTCCCAATTTTTTGAGGGGGGAATCTTACCTCCATCCCTCAGTCTACTAGGACATAGGTTTTTCTTAATTTTTTGACACATTAGTCTCATTTTCCAAAATGTTCACCCAATTTTTTGAGGGGGCACTCTTAGAGTAACTATTTCTAAGTCACCTTTTAATGAATTTTTTCTCAATTTTATTTAAAACAATGCTCAGAATTGTTTTTGTCTCAAAGAGGGGAAAAATGTGTTAATCAACTGATGAATATCTAATGGAGCTAATGAAGAATGAGTGATACCGTTTATCATGATTGTAGAAATGGCTAGATCAGTTATTGTTTTGTCATTGATGTCAAGCAATTGATTAAATGATTTTTATTATGTTACCATATCTTAAGAGGAGAAGTTAAATGGGTGAAAAAAATAGATCAAACAATGATGAAGTAATGATGATATAGTTGTTTTCTACTATATATTTGATGTTATCAAATCGGTACAATTGATTGATTAATCAGAAACTGCAAATAATTAAATTTATGACTGAAAGAGTTACTTTACCAAGCTTGACAGAGTCAGTCAGTATAATGTTACGTAAGTCGGTCATAGTTACCAAAAAATTGAGTGAAATTCAAGCACTGAGTACCAAAGATGAGTTAGACACCGAGAAGTGAATGAAGACAATTGCCAAGTTGCAAAGAAAGTTTTACTAAGTACATGATATTGATTATAAATGATGATAAGATCAAAATTAATGCAAAGTGATGGTGAGATGGATAAGGGTGCAAATTAAATGAAGATTGTTAGAAGATATACAAATGTGAAAATTAAATGAGAAGATCTAAGGAAAAGATCAAGCGGTTAAACTGAATTATGATAGTTCTAAGAAAAGTACAAGTTCCAAGGTAAAAGTGAAAAGGTTTACCGAGTTGTGAATTATGAAGAAGATGATCGAATGTTTGAGCACAAATGATGGAAAATATATTTAATGAGATTAAGAGGAAAAATTATGTCTATATACATAATGAGAAATTAATAGAGAAACTATATGTTGCTGGCGAGTTAAATAGAGAAGAAGAAGAAGTTGAAGAACAATATCGACCGAGCAGAACAAAGAAACATAGATTGAATAATCTTCAGTATGAGAAAGAGATCAATGGATTATGTGATGCCAATATTCAATTAAGCATAAAGGATCTGACATAAGAAAAGGTAATTTCTATATTTACAGATCAAAGATTACTGTTTCTTAGTAGTATTTGTAACAGAGAAATCTCTTAACCGAGTGGATTTAACCATCCTATTAGTAAAACCCAGACTTAGATGACTTTCCAAAAGAGTGTTTAAAAACCTATAACAACACACCTAATAGGGCATAGATCTTAACAGATCTAAGGTAAATCCCCTAACAGGGTCACATTTAGAAAATGTGTTTTGTAATCTTTAATAAGACAAGTTCTTAACCGAGTGTACTTTAGAAGGGTACATTTTTATTGTGGGTCACAATTCCCATAGAGGTTTTTCCAAAATTGGGTTTCCTCCTTAAATCTAGTGTTAACTGAGCTAAATCCCAAGTTAATCTAATGTTACTAAGTTTGAATGATTGCTTTACATATATGAGATGTATTGTTTTTTAAGTTATTAAGTTATTTGGTGAATTGGTTACTATTGTATTTAGTGTTACCAAATGAATAAGTGAGTTTAGTTTTAAGTGTTTAGTTTGATTTTTTCTGATTCACAACCCTCCTCTCATTGGACCAACAATTGGTATCAGAGCTAGTTACTCTGAAGTGATAAGTTTAAAATGACTTGAGTTAAGATCTAAAGATGTATAAGAGGGAAGCACCAAAGCTGAATAGGGATAATTTCTCTACATGGAAAAGAAGAATGAGGTTGCATGTGTCTGGAGTAGGATAATATGGACTTCATTTTATTGATGATGAATATATTGCACATGTTGGTACTCTTAAATTTGGCACAAATTTGGAGTGACCAATTTCAAATTTTCTCTAAGGCAAGATGAGTACCCATAAAAAACTCTTTGAAGAGGCCTAATTGAAATGCAAGTTAAATATGCCCTGATGATTTGTATGAGATACTGATTGGGAAGCATGTGAAAAACCTTTCGTGGAGTAGATGTAATGGGTCACAAATTTTTGACGTCATTTTTGATATGTTTTGAAGAGGGTCATTTGGAAGTGTTCACTTAAATCTGCATTATGCACATTGCCTAATTATAGTAAATGACCTACTTTGCATGTTTGCATATTTGGCTGAATAAAGTTTCATGATATAAGGATTATGCTGAGGGGTTATAGGCATGAGAGAGAAGCTCTCTTTCCATTTTAAGACCCCCATGAGTTCATTTGCACAATTTTCCAAATTCATCCCGTTTGCAATTAATTCTGATTCTCAGTGTAAAGTCCAAAATTGTAGAATAGCATACTTTGAGGTCTTCCAATTCATACCTGGTTGAATACCCTGAATAATTGAATGTTCCCCCATATGTTAAACCTAGAAGTGTACTTCCTCAAAGATTTTTCAGACTTTGACCAATCCATTAAGCCACTTTGCCAGCTTGATTCTAAATCAAATTTCTGCATATTTACTGAGTTTAAGTTCATAAAGTTGTAAGGTGCTGACATTGCAAATTTGTATCGATTGATCAGTTCATAATCTAAGAAAGTTAGTTAAAGTTTCATAATCCACTTATGAAAGTGAATCTAGGTTCAAAGTTTTAGACACTGAGGGTCATTCTTGATGGGTTTGCGAATTCAAAATCAAAGACAGTTTGTGCAGATTGACAGTGCTGAACAAAGTGAAGTTTACAAAATGATCACTTTCATAGAGTGATAAGTTTTTATCTAAATTTTTTTTTCAAGAACCTTTGTGGGACCATTGTATTTGCATGTAAATATACTACCTGGAGTAGTGGTGAATCCTCAAAGCATGTTTTATTAGTCTTGCAAAGGCCAATCTGAATGCAGTTTATGTTGTTTATGCATTTGCACCTGCACTGTTTGCAGGATTTGCCAAAGTTTGACCAATTGTACCTTGCACCTGAAGTTGAATCTGGCAAAGCCCTTTTACATGCATATTCATTGTTGATGAATGAATAACTCTGTCAAGTGAAGGACCCTAAAGAGTTAATCCATTATCTTTACACTTTGAATTTTTGGCAAGGTTTGCATGAATTTGAATACTTCAAGTTACAGATTGAATAAAATTGCTCACATTGGTATTATTATCTTTTGGCACTAATCTTTTTAAGCCAACCCAATTGGAAACCATGCTTGGATGTTGGAGATGAGCTTATTTTCTAGATTGCATGATTCCAAGAGGCTTTTTGATTAGTTTTTTTAAAACTCATTCCGGAGAATAGTTGCAGTTATGTGGTCAGTTCATAGAAATGTGAAAATTTATTTTGAAGATCGCCAGTTTGATACTTTGTGAAAAATTTGCATAGAAAATTGTACTTGGAATGTGGAGGTATGGACAAGAGGCATCTTTGTAGAGGTGTTGAAATAGAGCACGAATATTACTTAGAGCATAGCATTATTATTATTAAAAAGCAAAGTATAATTCAAAGCGCAAAATGTAGAAGAACCAGCGCATGGTATTGTTATATACCATCTGCATTTAAAATATGCCTAAAACCAATGGTTGTGAATTCAAAATTTGCAAATGATGTAGGAAGAGCTCGCATGGAAGAAGGAATGGAAATGAGGTCTTAGAGTGTCTGCGCAAGGCATATTAAAAGGAGGGTTTGTGCATTGTTTTGGTTTTTGTTTTACTTTAACACTTGAAAGGGAGTGGAAGGCTACGCTGGGAGGAGACCAAGCAGTCAGCGCAAGTAAAGGAGTGCTGGCATTTGTTTTGCTAGTGTAATGTGGTGCACAACAAAGGAGAGGTGTCCCACGAAGGAGAAATGAATGGGCATTTAAACTTTTTCAAATGTTTTGGCAGGGGTAAAACCATTGGATGCTCCGCATATATGCAAGTGGAGGAATTAAGTTTTAGAGAAAGCATTTAAAAGATCAAAACTTAAATAAATACTATGTGCAATGTCTGTGTGGGAATTGCAAGAGGTATGTTGTGTAGTTTTGGGAGGATAGCGAATAACATTTGAAGATTGAAGTTTAAAAAAAACACAATACAAATTCAAATGCCATGTGGTAGGAGTAAAGCCAGTGAATAGAAACATTGAGGAGGCTGCACAGTCTAAGGTGATGACAGTATGGTGTTTGGAGGGGTCAATACGCTGAAAGATCATGAAGGGAGGCATCCAACGCAGGAAGTAGATAGGTTTTCTCCAAAGAAAAAGGTGTAATCCATTGATTGTAAATGCAGGCTTAGAGGGTTTGAAAACGCTTAAAAGAAATTATCCCACATTCAGTGTGTAAGTATTTTATTTAAATTTTTTATACCTTGGTGCTTACTTAATGAAATAAGCAAGAATCCAAGAGCCCACTTGGACGACCCCTTGGTTTGATGAGTCAATGCGCAGGTGGGCCCCATTATTTTGAGACAGAATACATAGAAAAACTATAAAAAATAACAATGATTAGTCCCACATTCAACAAGAAAAGAAAATATAAAGTGTTTATAAGGTAAAATGCACAGTAAGTGATTTGAAGAAGAAGCCTAGAGGCTATGCATGCACATGAGTGTAGGTGGTGCCTTGAAGTGCATGCTAGATCAATGGAGGAAAAAACACAAAATTTTGATGGACCCCGTAGAGATGATGTGGCATGTGAGTTGGTGGAGAGGCCTGCAAGTTGTGTGCCGATCCTGAGGTGATCAAGATCGATGGTTGACTTAATGGATTGGAGAGGAAGATGTAGGGACAATAAGTACAAGCCATTAATTTGTTGCACCACCTAGCAATGAAGATAGTTAGACCAAAAGCAAGGCAATGAGTTAGAGGTGACGTGGCAGTGTGCTAGAGGGGCCTGTCAGATGGGCATGAATCTTGAGTTGGTGAGATCGACAACTTACTTAATGGATTAGAGGGAAAGATGAAAGGAGGATAATGTATAAGCCATTAAGCCATCATGCCACATGACACCCAAGACATGTGGAAAGATCCCGTGCAGTGTAGAGATGGTCTTCTAGAGCAAATCAGAGAATGACAGATGGTGCCTAGTGGTCACACAGAGCCAGTCAGAGGTTGCCACATGGCAAATTTTGGTGTGTTCTGGGGTATGCAGAGATAAAGGTGAGAAATATAAATGAAATTTTAACATCCTCCAAAGTGGAGGAGAAATAAGGTAAAAGAAAATGCAAAAATTTTAAATTAAAGGATGCATAGATTAAAATGTAGAATTAAAATTCAAAATAGTTAAAACTATTGAATTTAATTCAGAACATTTGAAATTTTGAAAAATGTACATAGGAGGGGAATGTTATGTTTATTTAGTGATTTAGGGGGGAAAATTTTATCAAAAACAACAAGTATCATATACCATTGGAAAGGTTTTGAAATGAGGATTTTATTTTTGCAGTCCATTATGGTGCAGAATCAAATTGGTTTGAACATAATGAAGAAAGAATGACTCAACTCAAATTTGGGAAAAGAAAAGAAGATAGGTGGTGTTTCAAGAAAATATCTAAAAACCTTTCTCTTTGGGCTACATATTCAGATTTCTTTCATTTGTATAGGGTTCCAAATCCTCGTCTCCACAGAGAGTTGCAGAGTACTAGATCAAGGAGTTTCCAGTTGTTTTGTGGTTCCATTTGGGATATGGCTTCTTGATTAAACTAGTTTGTTTCAAGTAGAATAGAACGTCAATGGTCTTTTGCACCTTATTGAAGAGGTATTTTTTTGATTGAAAATTTGTGTGCAGTAATGTGATTCTTCATACTTAATACAAAAGTTCAAGATTCATATCTCTCCTTGGTGTTAGTCTTGTGAAGTCTGAATTTTCTAATTCTCTGTATAGGGTTTACCTATGTATGTGTTATCATTCTTCAGTTCTGATCTAGGATCAGATTAAATGATGTTGTGGATGTGACATAATTTCATTTGGTTGCCTACAGAAGGATTTTTTGTAAGATGTAATGGTTTGGACTGATTGTATTTATGGCTTAGAATCATTGACAACAGTTGATTACTGTATTTATAACTTCGGTTAAAGGATATTGCCCATGGATAATGCACTAGATGGTGATTAGTATCTTCTATATTGATACATTTGCTGTTAAATATTGGTTATATTCTACATTTTAAACATAAAATTTGACATATCTGAAGGTTTTATGTGGTTTGTGGTGTTGTATCAATCTCATGTTTCACTTCAAGGTCAATGTTCAATGGGTGACTTGTCGGTTACCTAGTATCTCCCAGTCGTGTTGAGCCTTTGTGAGATTGTTGCTCATTGATGCCTTACTGAATATTTGAAGGTGTTGAAGGGTTTCCCCCCTTGGATTTTTAGAACCTAAAGCATAGAACGATGGATCCACATCCTTGTTAATTGGTCATTTTTAGTCTTTCTTGAATACGAAGAGTTGGCTGATCTCTAAAATCTATCAGAAAGTGAAAAGGTTGTTGTCCAATCATCACAAAAAAATGGAAAATATGTTGGGGATAGAGATGGAAAAATATTACTGAACTTTTAAAGAATCTTTCGTATTATCTTGTTATAAATAATGCAGGTTTACCAAGTTGAGCTAGACTCCTGGCCTGCTTATTTTTTAAATCTAGTCATTTCTTCCATGTTCATTTGAGGATAATAGTTCTTAATGTTTGTAAATCTAAAAGTTCTTTAGATCCCAATTGTCAGCCTAGTTGTTGTTGTTAAAAGAATTCTGAATGTCTTCTTTGGGAAATAAATGTGTCAGATCCAATTGCCTTCCTGAATGTCTATTATCTTTGTTTGAATCCCAACTTGTTTTTGTTCTACAAATGTTCTATTCATTCTCACAGTAGTGAGTGGAGACTTTGAAAGATCTTTGCACCAGTGTGCATTTAAATGAAAGAAATGTGATGATTAGTTGCAGTCACTTGCAGCAAGGATTTAGTAGATGCTTGAAAGATTCAATGGCGGATCAATTAAATCAGAAGGAAGTAAAGAAGGACAAAAATAAAATAATTTTCCCAAGTACTCCTCAAAGTTTTATGAGATAATTTTATTCCCTTACTAGGTGAAGAAGTCACTAGAGAAAGGGAAAGTGGATTTAAAAGTTTCCCATACTTCTTGTTTTACATTTTCAGTCATTAGATTCAGAAGTATGTTATGCTGTTATGTCAAACAAATGATTGCATAGTTGGATGAAATCTTTGTGAATGAGAAAATGTGTTGTTGATAAATAGTACAATGGAGATTATAGATTCAATAGATCAGGATATGGTACCTATGTCTAAAATTTATCTGGCGGATCTTGACGAAATCCGAAAGGATATTGCATTGTTTAATCAAAGAATACAAGACCAAGCCATCTTGTTTTTGAAAAGACATGTAGGAGAAATAAATGAAGAATCGATACATGTATTTTATGAAAAGTTTTCCAATGCATATGATAAGTTGCCGAAAGGGATTAAACTTGAAGGGTCTACATATTTTCATTTGTTTTTAGAGCTTTGTATGCCTAAATCTTCAAATTGGTCTACATCATGTAGAGAGGAAGGCATTGATCTGGTTAAAAAATGGATAGATGAGTTTGAAGAGTCTAAATCTGAAAGTATCGATGATGCTGACTCTAGTTATGATGACAATGACAATGCTGATTATGATGCTGATAGTGAAGTTACTAAATGTCAAGATGTTAGGGATGAATCTCTAGTTTCAAATGTTTCCATTGGATTCATGGATTTTTTTTATTATCAGCATGGTAATGCAGATTTCTTTTCTCAGTTTAGGGAAGAGTCTTACGATCAACAAGAGAATAGTAATGATATAGATGATAGTTTTAGTGATGATTCTTTTTCATGAAAAGGCATGAGACAAAAAACTTCAATCCTTGTTCCCAATGATGAAAATATTTGTATTAGTAAAGGAGAGGTTGAAGACAATGAAAATGAAGTTCAATGTTCCTTGAGTAGTGAAACAATTTCAGAACTATTGGCTACTGATTTTCAGAGGCATGCACTTAATAAACATTCTACTTTGAAATACCTGATTGATATATGCTTTGATAATGAAGACATGCAAATGGATGCAAGGTGTGAAACTTATGCTGATTTTCTTCTTCCTACTTCTGAGGCAAACAATGTGCAAGATGGAAATGCATATGACTGTGAGAAATTGGATTATGTCAAATATGATGATTATGATGACTCATATGGTGGTATGGATTCAGATTTAAATGAGATTAGTGTGAATGGTTCTCGTATTGATCATGATGCTAAAGAAAGTGATAAATCTGAATGTGTATTTTCAGATTTACAAATGATGAGTAAGCCATTAATTAATGATACATTTTTCAGGTTTGAATCACCAAGAAAATATGCAATCAAGTTCTTTTTTAGATGTATGCCATTTTAGTTTGTAGGCAGATGTTGTAATTGAAATTCCATATTCTATGCAAACTAATGATCATGTTGAGTTTGTTTCCATCTGTGAAGAGGAGATGGAATGTTTTCCTTTTCAGCTTGTCAGTGATGGTCAAGGGTGTGATGTTTTTATGTCACAAAATAATCAACATTTGTAGTATTTTGTTGAGTTTAAAGTATTCAGGGATAATGATTGTGCTAATGGTTTTTACTATGATGTACTGATAAGAAATTGTAGCATGATTAATCATGCATATGATAGTGGTAATCTCAGCTTACCTCTGATCTATGGAAATGAGAATCAAGTTTTTGATAGGGGCAAGTGGTGATTTTAGTTTGATTTTTGTTGGCCATTTGTAAATATTGTACAAGTTGTATAGCCTCTTTTCTTTCAGTTGTGTGTTAGTTATTTGGTGTTTTCAATAAGGAACCCGATTTTGGAAAGTCAAAAGGGAAGTCTAATTTTTGAGTGGTCTGCTTCACCAAGAGATTCCAAATTCTCTACGTTCCTGCAAGGGGCACACATCCCCAGACAGAGCCACTATTGGTACTCTCAAATTTGGCACAAATTTGGAGTGACCAATTTTAAGTTTTCTCTAAGGCAAGGTGAGTACCCTTAAAAAACTCTTTGAAGAAGTCTAATTGAAATGCAAGTAAAATATGACCTGATGATTTGTATGTGATACTGATTGGGGAGCGTGTGAAAAACATTTCATGGAGTAGATGTAATGGGTCACAAATTTTAGATGTCAGTTTTGATATGGTTTGAAGAGGGTCATTTGGAGGTGTTCACTTAAATTTGCATTCTGCACATTGCCTGATTATAGTAAATGACCTACTTTGCATGCTTGCAAATTTGACTGAATAAAGTTTTATGATATAAGGATTATGCCGAGGTGTTATAGGCATGAGAGAGAAGCTATTTTTCCATTTTCATACCCCCATGAGTTCATTTGCATAGTTTTCCAAAGTCATTCTATATGCAATTAATTTTGATTCTCAGTGTAAACCGCAGAATTGCAGAATAGCATACTTTGAGGTCTTCCAAATCATACCCGGTTGAATGCCCTAAATAATTGAATGTTCCCCCATATGTTAAACCTAGAAGTGTACTTCCTCAAATATTTTCAAACTTTGACCAATCCATTTAGCCACTTTGCCAGCTTGATTCCAAATCATATTTCTACATATTTACTGAGTTTAAGTTCAGAAAGTTGTAAGGTGCTGACATTACAGATTTGTACCAGTTGATCAGTTCATAATCTGATCAAGTTAGTTGAAGTTTCATAATCCACATATGAAATTGAATCTAGGTTCATAGGTTTAGACTTCGAGGGTCATTCTTGATGGGTTTACGAATTCAAAATCAAAGACTGTGCAGATTGAGAGTGCTGAACAAAGTGAAGTTTAGAGAATGGTCACCTTCATAGAGTGGTAACTTTTTATCTGAAAGTTTTTTTCAAGAACTAATTGTGGGACCACTCTCTTTGCATGTAAATGTACTACCTAAATTGGTGGTGAAGTCTCAGAGCATGTTTTAGTAGTCTTGCAAAGGCCAATCTGAATGCAGTTTATGTTGTTTCTGTGTTTGCACCTGCACTGTTTGCTAGAATTGCCAAAGTTTGACCAGTTGCACCCTGCACTTGAAGATGATTATGGCAAAGCCCTTTTGCATTCATATTCATTTTTGATGAATGAATCACTCTATCAAGTGATGAACTCCCAATAGTTAATGCAGTATCTTTACAATTTGGATTTTTGGCAAGGTTTGTGTAAATTTGAATACTTCAAGTTACAGATTGAATAAACTTGCTGACATCGAGTATTATTATATTTTGGCCCTAATATTTTTAAGCCAATCCAGTTGGCAACCATGATTAGATGCTGGAGATGAGTCTATTTTCTAGATTGCATGATTCCAAGAGGCTTTTTGATTAGTTTTTTTTTAAAACTCATTCTAGAGACTAGTTGCAATTATGTGGTCAGTTCACAAAAATGTGAAAAGTAACTTTGAAGATTGCTAATTCAATACTTTGTGAAAATTTTTCACAATGAGTTGTACTTGGAATGTGGAAGCATGGACAAGAGGCATCTTTGCAGACATGTTGAAGTACTGCATGAACATTACTTAGAGCATATCATTATTATTATTAAAAAAACAAAGTACAATGCAAAGCGCACAATGTAGAAGAACTAGCACATGGTATTGTTATATACCATTTGCATTTAAAATATGCCCAAAACCAATGATTATGAATTTGAACTTTGCCAAAGTTTGACCAGTTGTACCTTGCACCTAAAGTTGAATCTGGCAAAGCCCTTTTGCATGCTTATTCATTGTTGATGAATGAATAACTCTGTCAAGTGAAGGACCCCAAAGACTTAATCCAGTATCTTTACGATTTGTATTTTTGGCAAGGTTTGCATGAATTTGAATACTTCAAGTTACAGATTGAATAAAATTGCTCACATTGGTATTATTATCTTTTGGCACTGATCTTTTTAAGCCAACCCAGTTGGCAACCATGCTCAGATGTTGGAGATGAGTGTATTTTCTAGATTGCATGATTCGAAGAGGATTTTTTATTAGTTTTTTTAAAACTCATTTTGGAGAATAGTTGCAGTTATGTGGTCAGTTCACAGAAATGTGTAAAGTTATTTTGAAGATCGCCAGTTTGATACTTTGTGACAAATTTGCACAGTGAGTTGTAATTGGAATGTGAAGGCATGGACAAGAGGCATCTTTGTAGAGGTGTTGAAATAGTGCACGAATATTACTTAGAGCATAGCATTATTATTATTAAAAAATAAAGTATAATGCAAAGCACAAAATGTAGAAGAACCAGCGCATGGTATTGTTATATACCATCTGCATTTAAAATATGCCTAAAACCAATGATTGTGCATTCAAAATTTGCAAATGATGTAGTAAGAGCTCACATGGAAAAAGGAATGGAAAAGATGTCTTAGAGTGTCTCTGCAAGGCATATTAAAAGGAGGGTTTGTGCATTATTTTGGTTTTTGTTTTACTTTAACACTCGAAAGGGAGGGGAAAGCTACACTGGGAGGAGACCAAGTAGTTAGCGCAAGTAAAGGAGTGCTAGCATTTGTTTTACCAGTGTAATATGGTTTGCAACAAAGGAGAGGTGTCCCACACAGGAGAAATGCATGGGCATTTAAACTTTTTCAAATTTTTTGGCAAGGGTAAAACCATTGGATGCTCCCAAGATATGCAAGTGGAGGAATGAAGTTTTAGAGAAAGCATTTAAAAGATCAAAACTTAAATAAATACTATGTGCAATGTATGCGTGAGAATTGAAAGAGGTATGTTGCTTAGTTTTGGGAGGATAGCGAATAACATTTGAAGACTGAAGTTTAAAAAAACACAATACAAATTCAAATGCCATGTGGTAGAAGTAAAGCCAACACATAGAAACATTGAGGAGGCTATGCAGTCTAAGGTGATGACATCATGGTGTTTGGAGAGGTCAATACGCTAAAAGATCATGAAGGGAGGCATCTACCGTAGGAAGTTGAAAGGTCTTCTCCGAAGAAAAAGGTGTAATCTATTGATTGTAATGCAGGCTTAGAGGGTTTGAAAATGCTTAAAAGAAATTATCCCACATTCAGTGTGTAAGTATTTTATTTAAAGTTTTTATACTTTGGTGCTTACTTAGTGAAATAAGTAAGAATCCAAGAGCCCACTTGGAGGGCCCCTTGGTTTGATGAGTCAATGCGTAGGTGGGCCCCATTATTTTGAGACAGAATACATAGAAAAACTTTAAAAAACTCAAAATGATTAGTCCCACATTCAGCAAGAAAGGAAAATATCAAGTGTTTATATGGTAAAATGCACAGTAAGTGATTTGAAGAAGAATCCTAGAGGCTATGCACACACATGAGTGTAGGTGGTGCCTCGAAGTGTGTGCCAGATTGATGGAGGAAAAAAAAAAAATTTTGACTAACCCCGTAGAGATGATGTGGCATGTGAGTTGGTGGAGAGGCCTGCAGGTTGTGTGCATATCTCGAGGTGATCAAGATCAATGGTTGACTTAATGGATTGGAGAGGAAGATGCAGGGACAACAAGTACAAGCCATTAAGTCATTGCGCCACCTAGCGATGAAGATAGTCAGACCAAAAGCAAGGCAATGAGTTGGAGGTGATGTGATAGTGCACTAGAGGGGCCTGTCAGATGGGCATGAATCTCGAGGTGGCGAGATCGACAACTTGCTTAATGGATTAGAGGGAAAGATGAAAGGAGGCTAATGTATAAGCCATTAAGCCGTTGTGCCATGTGACACCCTAGACATGTGGCAAGATCCTGTGCAGTGTAGAGATGGTCTTCCAGAGAAAATTAGAGAATGAAACATGGCATCCAGTGGTCACACAGAGCCAGTCAGAGGTTGCCACACGGTGAATTCTGGTGTGTTCTGGGGTATGCAGAGATAAAGGTGAGAAATATAAATGAAATTTTAATATCCTCCAAAGTGGAGGAGAAATAAAGTAAAATAAAATGCAAAAATTTGAAATTAAAGGATGTACAGATTAATATGTAGAATTAAAATTCAAAATAGTTAAAACTATTGAATTTAATTCAGAACAGTTAAAAAGTTGAAAAATGTGCATAGGAGGGGAATGTTATGTTTATTTAGTGATTTAGGGGGGAAAATTTTATCAAAAACAACAAGTATCATATACCGTTGGAAAGGTTTCAAAATGAGGATTTTGTTTTTGTAGTCCATTTTGGTGTAGAATCAAATTGGTTTGAACAGAATGAAGAAAGAATGACTCAGCTCAAATTTGGGAAAAGAAAAGAAGATAGGTGGTGTTTCAAGAAAATATCTGAAAACCTTTCTCTTTGGGCTACATATTCAGATTTCTTTCATTTGTATAGGGTTTGAAATCCTGGTCTCCACAGAGAGTTATAGAGTACTGGATCCAAGAGTTTCCAGTTGTTTTGTGGTTCCATTAGGGATATGGCTTCTTGATTAAACTAGTTTGTTTCAAGTAGAATAGAACGTCATTGGTCTTTTGCACCTTATTGAAGAGGTATTTTTTTGATTGAAAATTTGTGTGCAGTAATGTGATTCTTCATACTTAATACAAAATTTCAAGATTCATATCTCTCCTTGGTGTCAGCCTTGTGAAGTCTAAATTTTCTAATTCTTTGTATAGGGTTTACCTATGTATGTGTTATCATTCTTCAGTTCTAATCTAGGATCAGATTAAATGATGTTGTGGATGTGACATAATTTCATTTGGTTGCCTACAGAATGATTTTTTGTAAGATGTAATGGTTTGGATTGATTGTATTTATGGATTAGAATCATTGACAACAATTGATTACTGTATTTCTGACTTTGGTTAAAGGATATTGCCCATGGATAACACACTGGATGGTGATTAGTATCTTTTGTACTGATACATTTTCGGTTAAATATTGGTTATATTCTACATTTTAAACATAAAATTTGACATATCTGAAGGTTTTATGTGGTTTGTGGTGTTGTATCAATCTCATGTTCCACTTCAAGGTCGATGTTCAATAGGTGACTAGTCGGTTACCTAGTATCTCCCGGTCATGTTGAGCCTTTGTGAGATCACTACTGATTGATGCCTTACTGAATATTTGAAGGTGTTGAAGGGTTTCCCCCATTGGTTTTTTAGAACCTAAAGCATAGAATGATGGATCCACATCCATGTTAATTGGTCCTTTTCAGTCTTGTTTGAATACTAGGAGTTGGCTGATCTCTAAAATCTATCAGAAAGTGAAAAATTTGTTGTCCAGTCATCACAACGTAAAAAAGAACTAACAAAATAGAAAACATGCTGGGGATAGAGATGGAAAAATCTTGCTGAACTTTTAAAGAATCTCTCGTATTATCTTGTTATAAATAACGCAGGTTTATCAAGTTGAGCTAGACTCCCAATCTTCTTATTTTTTAAATCCAATCGTTTCTCCCATGTCCATTTGAGGATAATAGTTCTTAATGTTTGTAAATCTAAAAGTTCTTCAGATCCTAATTTTCAGCCTGGTTATTGTTGTTAAAAGAATTCTGAATGTCTTCTTTGGGAAAGAAATGTGCCAGATCCAATTGACTTCCTTAAATTCTGTTATCTTTGTTTGAATCCCAACTTGTTTTTGTTCTACAAATATTCATTCTCATAGTAGTGAGTGGAGACTTTGAAAGATCTTTGCACCAATGTGCATTTAAATAAAAGAAATGTGATGATTAGTTGGAGTCACTTGCAGCAAGGATTTAACAGATGCTCAAAAGATTCAATGGTGGATCAACTAAATCAGAAGGAAGTAAAGAAGGACAACAACAAAAGAATTTTCCCAGGTGTTCCTCAAAGTTTTAAGAGATAATTTTAGTTCCTTACTAGGTGAAGAAGTCACTAGAGAAAAGGAAAGTGGATTTAAAAGTTTCCCATACTTCTTGTTTTACATTTTCAGTCATTAGATTCAGAAGTATGTTATGTTATTATGTCAAACAAATGATTGCATGGTTGGATGAAATCTTTGTGAATGAGAAAATGTGTTGTTGATAAATAGTGCAATGGAGATTATAGATTCAATAGATCAGGATATGCTGCCTATGTCTGAAATTTATCCAGTGGATCTTGAAGAAATCCAAAAGGATACTGCATTGTTTAATCAAAGAATACAAGACCAAGCCATCTTGTTTTTGAAAAGACATGTAGGAGAAATAAATGAAGAATCCATACATGTATTTTATGAAAAGATTTCCAATGCATATGATAAGTTTCCAAAAAGGATTTAACTTCAAGAGTCTACATATCTTCATTTGTTTTTAGAGCTTTGTATGCCTAAATCTACAAATTGGTCTACATCATGTAGAGAGGAAGGCATTGAACTGGTTAAAAAATGGATAGCTGAGTTTGAAGAATCTAAATCTGAAAGTATCAATGATGCTAACTCTAGTTATGATGAAAATGCTGATTATGATACTGATAGTGAAGTTATTGAATGTCAAGATGTTAGGGATAAATCTCTAGTTTCAGATGTTTCCATTGGATTCATGGATTTATTTTATTATCAGCATGGTAATGCAGATTTCTTTTCTCAATTTAGGGAAGAGTCTTACGATCAACAAGAGAATAGTAATGATGCAGATGATAGTTGTAGTGATGATTCTTTTGTATGAAAAGGCATGAGCCAAAAAACTTCAATCCTTGTTCCTAATGATGAAAATATTTGCAGCAGTAAAGGAGAGGTTGAAGACTATAAAAATGAAGTTCAATGTTCCTTGAGTAGTGAAACAATTTCAGAACTATTGGCTACTGATTTTCAGAGGTATGCAATTAATGTACACTCTACTTTGAAATACCTGATTGATATATGCTTTGATAATGAAGACATGCAAATGGATGCAAGGTGTGAAACTTATGCTGATTTTCTTCTTCCTACTTTTGAGGCAAACAATGTGCAAGATGGAAATGCATATGACTATGAGAAATTGGATTATGTTAAATATGATGATTATGATGACTCATATGGTGGTATGGATTCAGATTTAAATGAGATTAGTGTGAATGGTTCTCGTATTGATCATGATGCTAAAGAAAGTGATAAATCTGAATGTGTATTTTTAGATTTACAAATGATGAGTGAGCCATTAATTAGTGATACATTTTTCAGGTTTGGATGATGCTGATAGAAGTTGTAATCACCAAGAAAATATGCAATCAAGTTCTTTTTTAGATGTGTGCCATTTTAGTTTGCAGGCAAATTTTGTAATTGAAATTCCATATTCTATGCAAACTAATGATCATGTTGAGTTTGTTTCCATCTGTGAAGAGGAGATGGAATGTTTTCTTTTTCAGCTTGTCAGTGATGGTCAAGGGTGTGATGTTTTTATGTCACAAAATAATCAACATTTGTAGTATTTTGTTGAGCTCAAAGTATTCAGGGATAATGATTGTGCTGATGGTTTTTACTATGATGTATTGATAAGAAATTGTAGCATGATTAATCATGCATATGACAGTGGTAATCTTAGCTTACCTCTGATCCATGGAAATGAGAATCAAGTTTTTGATAGGGGCAAGTGGTGATTTCAGTTTGATTTTTGTTGACCATTTGTAAATATTGTACAAGTTGTATAGCCACTTTGCTTTCAGTTGTGTGTTAGCTATTTGGTGTTTTCAATAAGGAACCCGAATTTGGAAAATCAAAAAGGAAGTCTAATTTTTGAGTGGTCTGCTTCACCAATAGAATCTGAATTCTCTATGTTCCCACAAGGGGCACACGTCCCCAAACAGAGCCATTGTTGGTACTCTCAAATTTGGCACAAATTTGGAGTGACCAATTTTAATTTTTCTCTAACGCAAGGTGAGTACCCTTAAAAAACTCTTTGAAGAAGCCTAATTGAAATGCAAATGAAATATGACCTGATGATTTGTATGAGATATTGATTGGGGAGCATGTGAAAAACCTTTCATGGATTAGATGTAATGGGTCACGAAATTTAGATGTCAGTTTTGATATGTTTTGAAGAGGGTCATTTGGAGGTTTTCACTTAAATTTGCATTCTGCACATTGCCTGATTATAGTAAATGACCTACTTTGCATGCTTGCATATTTGGATGAATAAAGTTTTATGATATATGGATTATGTTGAGGTGTTATAGGAATGATAGAGAAGCTTTGTTTCCATTTTCATACCCCCATGAGTTCATTTGCATAGTTTTTCAAAGTCATTCCATTTGCAATTAATTTTGATTGTCAATGTAAAGTGCAGAATTGCAGAATAGCATACTTTGAGGTCTTCCAAATCATACCTAGTTGAATGCCCTAAATAATTGAATGTTCCCCCATATGTTAAACCTAGAAGTGTACTTCCTTAAATATTTTCAAACTTTGACCAATCCATTTAGCCACTTTTTCAGCTTGATTCCAAATCATATTTCTGCATATTTACCGAGTTTAAGTTCAGAAAGTTGTAAGGTGCTGACATTACAGATTTGTACCGGTTGATCAGTTCATAATCTGATCAAGTTAGTTGAAGTTTCATAATCCAAATATGAAATTGAATCTAGGTTTAGAGGTTTAGACTCTGAGGGTCATTCTTGATAAGCTTACAAATTCAAAATCAAAGATAGTTTGTGCAGAATGACAGTGCTGAATAGAGTGAAGTTTACAGAATGGCCACTTTCATAGAGTGGTAACTTTTTATCTGAAAGTTTTTTTCAAGAACTGATTGTGGGACCACTCTCTTTGCATGTAAATGTACTACCTAAATTGGTGGTGAAGTCTCAGATCATGTTTTATTAGTCTTGCAAAGGCCAATCTGAATACATTTTATGTTGTTTCTGCGTTTGCACCTGCACTATTTGCTGGAATTGCCAAAGTTTGACTATTTGCACCCTGCACCTGAAGTTGAATCCGACGAAGCTCTTTTGCATTCATATTCATTATTGATGAATGAATCACTCTATCAAGTGATGAACTCCCAATAGTTAATCCAATATCTTTACAATTAGAATTTTTGGCAAGGTTTGTGTAAATTTGAATACTTCAAGTTACAGATTGAATAGACTTGCTGACATCGAGTATTATTATCTTTTGGCCCTGATCTTTTTAAGCCAATCCAGTTGGAAACCATGCTCAAATGCTGGAGATGAGTGTATTTTCTAGATTGCATGATTCCAAGAGGCTTTTTGATTTTTTTTTTTTAAAACTCATTCTAGAGACTAGTTGCAGTTATGTGGTCAGTTCACAAAAATGTGAAAAGTTATTTTGAAGATTGCTAATTCGATACTTTGTGACAAATTTTCACAATGAGTTGTACTTGGAATGTGGAAGCATGGACAAGAGGCATCTTTGTAGAGGTGTTGAAGAAGTGCATGAATATTACTTAGAGCATATCATTATTATTATTAAAAAAACAAAGTATAATGCAAAGCGCACAATGTAGAAGAACTAGCGCATGGTATTGTTATATACCATCTGCATTTAAAATATGCCCAAAACCAATGATTATGCATTTGAACTTTGCAAATGATGGAATAAGAGCCTGCGTTGAAGAAGGAATGGAAAAGAGGTCTTTTAAAAATATAAAACCTCTGAAGGTGTTGCGCTAAGTAAACATGAAAACATGCAGAGCAATGGGCATTAAAAGACAAAGCAATATGGGAGGGGCTTTGTAACTAAAAACTTGTGCAACAACCATGGAGACCAGTGTAGACTTTGAAGGAGGCACCTGCTGCTTGAAGGAGGGCATTTAAGTATTGAAAAAAAACAAGTACCGTTTCCCAAGTGCCCATGAAAGGACTACACACGCAGCAAAAGGAAGGACCATGTTTTGTATGTTCTTTCAAAACATTAAACTAAATAAAGACAATGCAAACAAATGCCAAGATTCTACGCCAATTTCCAAATTGGAAAGCCCAGGCCATAGCAAGGAGGAAGCCACGCAAAACACCAGAAAGGAGATGATGCATGGATCATGGTCATAGAGTGTTTGCGCAAGGCAAATTAAAAGGAGGGGTTTTGAATTGTTTTGGTTTTTGTTTTACTTTAACACTCCAAAGGGAGTGGAAGGATATACTAAGAGGAGACCAAGCAGTCAATGCAAGTAAAGGAGTTCTAGCATTTGTTTTGCCAAGTAATGTGCTGTGCAACAAAGGAGAGGTGTCCCACACAGGAGAAATGCGTGGGAATTTAAACTTTTTCAAATGTTTTGGCAGGTATAAAACCATTGGATGCTACACATATATACACGTGGAGGAATAAAGTTTAAGACTAGAAAGCATTTAAAAGATCAAAACTTAAATAAATACTATGTGCAATGTTTGCGTGGGAATTGAATGAGGTATGTCGCACTATTTTGGGAGGATAGTGAATAGCGTTTGAAGATTGAAGTTTAAAACAAACACAATACAAATTCAAATGCCATGTGGCAGAAGTAAAGCCACCACATAGAAACATTCAGGAGGCTGCGCAGTCTAAGGTGATGACAACATGGTGTTTGGAGGGGTCAATACGCTGAAAGAGCATGAAGGGAGGCATCCAATGCAAGAAGTAGAAGGGTCTTCTCCAAAGAAAAAGGTGTAATTCATTGATTGTAAATGCAGGCTTAGAGGGTTTGAAAATGCTTAAAAGGAATTATCCCACATTCAGTGGGTAAGTATTTTCTTTAAAGTTTTTATACTTTGGCACTTAATGAAATAAGTAAGAAGCCAAGAGGCCACTTGGTGGGCCCCTTGGCAGGATGAGTCGATGCGTAGGTGGGCCCCATTATTTTATGATAGAATACACAGAATAACTTTAAAAAACTCAAAATGATTAGTCCCACATTTAATAGGAAAGGAAAATATCAAGTGTTTATAAGGTAAAACACACAGTAAGTGATTTGAAGAAGAAGCCTGGAGGCTATACACACACATGAGTGTAGGTGGTGCCTCAAAGTACGTGCTAGATCAACGAAGGAAAAAACACCAAATTTTGATGGACCCCACAGAGATGATATAGTAGGTGAGTTGGCAGAGAGGCTTGCAGTTTGTGCGCAGATCCTGAGGCAATCAAGATTGATGGTTGACTTAATGGCTTGGAGAGGAAGATGTAGGGATGATAAGCACAAGCCATTAAGCCATTGAACACTGTGGCGATGAAGACGGTCAGGCCGATAGCAAGGCAAAGAAGTGGAGGTGATGTGGTAGCACGCTAGAGGGGCCTGTTAGATGGGCACAAATCCCAAGGTGGCAAGATTGATGGTTGTCTTAATAGCTTAGAGGGAAAGATGCAAGGAGGTTAATGTATAATCCATTAAGCCATTGTGCCACATGGCAGCCTGGATAGGTGGAAAGATCCTATGTAGTACAAAGATAGACTTCCAGAGTAAATAGAGAATGACACATGGGACTCAGTGGTCACACAGAGCTAGTCAGAGGTTGCCACATGGCAAATTCTGGTGTGTTCTGGGGTATGCAGAGATAAAGGTGAGAAATATAAATGAAATATTAATATCCTCCAAAGTGGAGGATAAATAAGGTAAAAAAAATGCATAAATTTGAAATTAAAGGATGCATGGATTAATATGTAGAATTAAAATTCAAATTAGTTAAAACTATTGATTTTAATTTAGAACAGTTGAAAAGTTGAAAAATGTGCACAGGAGGGAAATGCTATGCTTATTTAGTGATTTAGGGGGGAATTTTTTTATCAAAAACAAGTATCATATACTGTTGGAAAGGTCTCAAAATGAGGATTTTATTTTTACAGTCCATTTTGGTGCAGAATCAAATTGGTTTGAATAGAATGAAGAAAGAATGACTCAGCTCAAATTTGGGAAAAGAAAAGAAGACAGGTGGTGTTTCAAGAAAATATCTGAAAACCTTTCTCTTTGGGCTACATATTCATATTTCCTGCATTTGTATAGGGTTCCAAATCCTGGTCTCCATAGAGAGTTGTAGAGTATTGGCTCCAAGAGTTTCCAGTTGTTTTTTTGTTCCATTAGGGATATGGCTTCTTGATTAAACTAGTTTGTTTCAGGTAGAATAGAATGTCATTGGTCTTTTGCAGCTAATTGAAGAGGTATTTGTCTGATTGAAAATTTGTGTGAAGTAATGTGATTCTTCATACTTAATACAAAATTTTAAGATTCATATCTCTCCTTGGTGTCAGTCTTGTGAAGTCTAAATTTTCTAATTCTCTACATAGGGTTTACCTATGTATGTTTTATCATTCTTCAATTCTGATATAGGATCAGATTAAATGATGTTGTGGATGTGACATAATTTCATTTGGTTGTCTACATAATGATTTGTCATAAGAAGTAATGGTTTGGAATGATTGTATTTATGTCTTAGAATCATTGACAACAGTTGATTACTATATTTCTGACTTTGGTTAAAGGATATTGCCCATGGATAAAGCACTGGCTGGTGATTTCTATCTTA
The DNA here is from genome assembly GCA_018584345.1 of Thuja plicata. Lineage (NCBI taxonomy): Eukaryota > Viridiplantae > Streptophyta > Pinopsida > Cupressales > Cupressaceae > Thuja > Thuja plicata. Next base: position 1,445,206 of record MU223928.1, on the reverse strand, counting down.
TGTACTGATGCATTTTCAGTTAAAACTTGATTATATTATGCATTTTAAACATAAATGCTGACATATCTGAAGGTTTTATGTGGTTTGTGGTGTTGTATCAATATCATTTTCCACTTCAAGGTCGATGTTCAATGGGTGACTAGCGAGTTATCTAGTATCTCCTGGTCATGTTGAGCCTTTGTGAGATTGTTGTTGATTGACACCTTACTGAATTTATGAAGGTGTTGAAGGGTGTCCCCCCCTTGGTTTTATAGAACCTAAAGCATAGAAGGATGGATTCGTATCCTTGTTAATTGGTCCTTTTAAGTCTTGGTTGAATACCAGGAGTTGGCTACTCTTTAAAATCTATCAGAAAGTGAAAAGGTTATTGTCCAGTCATCATAACGTAAAAAAGAACCAAGAGCACTGACTACTACACCTTTGAATATCACTAAGTAAAGATAGAAACAAAAACACACACAAGTTATGATTGAGATTGCTTCTACACTTACCCACTAGGAATATGATGAACTTGATGGATGCACTACTTCAAAACAAATGTGGGATAAGATTATTTGTACCTATGATGGAGATCATCATGTTCAGAAGGCTAAAGAAGAATTTTTGAGAGGTGAATTTGACTCTATGAGGATGAAAGAAGGAGAGAACATAATATAGTACAATACAAGACTTAAGGAGACTATTAATTCTATCAGAGGAGTTGGTGGGATCATAATAGAGGATGATGTTACAAGCAAGATGTTGAGAAATCTATTATTGAGCTACGCTATTCATGTATCTTCTATACAAGAGCTAAGATCTATTCCCTAGATAAATGTTTCACTAGATGCTAATATAGGTAAGTTAACTGCATTTGAGTTAAATGATTTTGACAATAGTTTGTCTGTTACATCTAAGATTGAATATGCATTTAAGTCTACTTTAAAGATTGGAAAAGCTAGGGAAGTTGCAACTAGAGATGGATATTTGAGGAGTGCTAGTGAGAAATTTTATAGTTGTACTGAAGGTTTGAAGATTTATGTATTGAATGTGATGAGAATGAAAGAGAACTTGAAGCTTTGTTGCCTAGAAGGCTACAAAGAGGAAAAGGAAAATACCAAAGTAAGTTACCCTTTATATATTTTAATTGTGGTAAAATTGGTCACTTTGCATCTAACTATCCTGAGAAAGATAAGGAGGAAAATAAAGATAACAAAGATAAGGACAAAAGAGAAAATGGATTTAGAAGATTCAAAGACTACAAAAACAAAGGTAAGAAATATTTTTATATTGCTAATGAAGGACTAAGTGATGATGATTATTTTGATCGCGATGATGGAAAAGAATTCATTTATGTTTCTATTAAATATGATTATGATGAAGAACCAAGATCTCTAATATCACAAGTAAGTAAGAATGAAACATGTATTATAGATAGTAGTTGTTCACATCACATGAATGGTTACACACTTAAGTTTATTTCCTTGGAAAAGTGTGATGGAGGATTTTTTAGATATGGTAATCGATGCTCCATATCTAGTGAAAGGAAAAGGTTCTATAATTCTATCGAATAACACAAGATGTGATGATGTTTATTGGGTTGAAGGATTAAAGTATAATATGTTGAGTGTTGTACAATTAAATAATACAGGTCACCGAATGGAATTTCAATATGGAAAGCTGAAATTATTTGATAAGAAGGATAGTATGATTGCTATTGGAGAACAATCTAAAGGTAATTTATTTTATCTAGATACTTCTATGAAGAGTTTTCTATTTTCTAAAGTTGAAGATGTTTGGTTATGGCACAAAGGATTTGTCATGTTAATTTTGACAACTTAATCAAAGTGAGTAAGAAGAATAGAGTGAGAGGACTATCGAGATTAGAAAAATGTGAGAATGCTATGTGTAGATAATGTTAGATGGGTAAGATGACTAAATCTACTTTTTCAAGAAAGACATATGTTACACAAGGAGTTTTGGATTTAGTGCATACTGACTTATGTGGACCCATGAGGATTAAAATCTATTATGGAGACAAATATTTTATTTTATTGTGGATGATTATTCTAGAATGATGTCTGTAATGTTTTTAAAATAAAAATCTGATGCATTTCAAATGTTCAAATGGTATAAGGCCCAAGGTGAAAAAGAAACTGGAAGACAATTAAAATGTTTGAGTTTTGACAAAGGAGGTGAGTTTAGATTTTTGTAATGAGAATGGAATTAAGAGACAGTTGTTAGCACTGAGGACACCACATAAAAATGGGATTGCTGAGAGAATAAATAGATCTATTGTTGATTGTGCTAGGATACTGATGATTATAAAAGGAATTTCACAGAACTTTTAGAGAGAATGTGTGAGTACTGTTGTTTATACATTGAATCGAGTACAAATGAAGAAACATACCAAAAAGACACCTTATGAAATATGGTATGAACAAAAACGTAATGTGAGTTAGTTTAAATTTTTTGAAAGAAAATGCTATATTTTGAAAGATTCTAGAGAAGGAAAGTTTGATTCAAAAGGAGAAGAAGGAATATTCTTAGGATATTCTACAAGGAGTAAAGATTACAAATGTTTGAACAAAGTTACTATCAAGATGGTGGAAAGTGAAAATGTAAGAATTGATAAATTTGAAGAAAGGAATGATGAAGATAGCAAGAAGGAACTTGAAGATTATGAGAATTTTGTATATGTTCAACCTGATGTTCTTGATACCTTACCAAGAGAACCTACCGAGGAGAAATATGAACAAGTTCTACACCCGAATGTTGATGTTGAAGAAATGAGAGCTACCGAGGCTATTTGGATAGAATATGTGAGGAGGCACCATTCCCTGAGCAAGATTATTGGAAATAAGGATGTTGGAGTGTTGACTAGAAGCAAGGTAAGATACAATACATGTAACTTGATATCTACATTTGAGCCAAAGAAAGTTAGGGAAGCACTAGATAGTGAATATTGGATGAAAATAATGAAAGAAGAGTATGATCAAGTTTAGAAGAACAAGAAATGGTCATTAGTACCTAGGCCCAAAGAAAAAAAATATTATTGGTACTAAATGGATTTTCAGAAACAAATTGAATGAGCATGGAGAAGTTTTTGATTAAGGTAAAAGCATGGAGAAGTTATCAGAAATAAAGCTAGATTGTTTTTTAAAGGTTATGCACAATAAGAAGGCATTGACTATGGAGAGAATTTTGCAGCTGTTGCTAGATTGGAAGTAGTTAGAATGGTTATATCTTATGTTTCTTACAAAGGATTCAAGGTATATCAGATGGATGTTAAGTCTTCATTTCTTAATGGGATACTTGAAGAAGAAATATACATTGAGCAACCTGAAGGATTCATTAAGAACACAAAAAAGAACAAGGTATGTAAGTTACATAAATATTTATATGGTTTGAAACAAGCACCCCGAGCATGGTATGAGAGATTTCACTCTTATCTAATCAAAATAGGATTTTAGAGAACAAGTGATAACTATAATGTTTACTTGAAATGTGACAATGATAACAAAGTTTTGATTGCTGAAATTTTTGTTGATGATATTATTTTTGGAGGAAATGACACCTTATGTAAAGGACTTTCTGATGAAATGAGAAAAGAGTTTGAAATGTCAATTATTGGAGAGATTAAGTTCTTTCTAGGTCTATAGATACAACAAGTTACTAGAGGGATCTATATTACATAAGCTAAGTATATCAAAGAGATTCTCAAAACCTTTGGTATGGAAGATTCCAATCCTATTGGAACACCTATGATTACTAGATATAAATTATCTAAAGAGGGTGAGACACAAGAGGTGGATAATACTCTTTAGTGATCCATGATTGGAAAATTGCAATATGTTGTTCACAATAGACCTGATATAGCACACACTATTGGGATTGTTGCAAGATTTTCTTCTAATCTGAAGGAAACACATATGTCTGCAGTAAAAATAATTTTGAGATATCGGAAAGGCACAAAAGAATTTGGTTTATTTTACAACAAAGGAGGTACTTTTGATCTACAAGTCTACACTGATGCAGATTGGGATGGAAACATTGATGACATGAAAAGTACTAGTGGAGGTGCATTCTTTCTAGGTGAAAGATTGGTTACATGACTGAGAAAGAAGAAAAGTTGCATTTCACAGTCTACTATCGAGGAAAAATATGTTGGTTCTGCTATGAATTTTGCAAATATAGTATGGATTAAACTATTACTTGTAGGTATGCAAGAAGAGATAACAAATATGATTACTATTTTTTGTGATAATACAACTGCTATTAATATATCAAAGAACCCGGTTATGCATTCAAAGACCAAGCATATTTCTATCAAGTCTCACTACTTGAGAGAACAATTTCAAGAGAAGACTGTGAGATTGGAATATGTGAATTCAAAGGAACAATTGGCTTATATCTTTACAAAGCCACTACCTAAATATTCTTTTGAGTATCTCAGGGGTAAATTAGGGGTTCTTCCCCTATCTAATATTCACTAAAGAGAATGAGGCACACTACACCTATTATATATTTCATTAGAATATCTATTTCTTAATTGATGTTAGTATGACACACTTTAGGTGATTCCTGAAGTTGTGAAGATATTTTTGTATGCAATATTTTATGAGTACATGCCAGATATAATCCACCATTGGAACAAGTTTTTAGGAGTATGAATTTTTGGCATTGTTGTCAAAGAGGGAGAGAATGAATTGATGACATTTATCCTTAAGAGAGATATTGATGAATTGGGAGAGAATGAATTTCTACTATTTACTCATGAAGGAGAATGAAAATGTATGCTATGGAAATATAAGATTTATCCAAGAGGGAGATTCAGATTGAAAGTTCAGAGATCAAAGAGAAAATATAAATATCAACTCAGGGGGAGTACAATTATGTATTTGAGTATTACTATTATCAATTGCTATGACACTTTATAGTGGTTTCCATCAATGCCAAAGAGGGATATTGTTAATCAACTGATGAAAATTTCATGGATATGATGAAGACCAAGTGATATCGATTATCATGATTGTAGAAATGGTTAGATCAATTGTTCTTTTGTCATTGATGTCAAGAAATTGATTAATTGATTTTTATTATGTTACCACATATTAAGAGGAGAAGTTGAATGGGTGAAGAATATAGATCATAAAATGATGAATTAATGCTGATCTATTTGTTTTCTACTATATATTTGATGTTATCAAATTGGTAAAATTGATTGATTAAGTCAGAAAATGCAAAGAATTAAAGTTATGAATGAAAGAGCTACTTTACCGAGCTAGACAAAGTCACTTGATAGAATGTTATGTAAGTCGGTCAAAGTTACCAAAAACCGAGTGAAATTCAAGAAGTGATCAAGGAAGATGATTTAGACAAAAAGAAGTGAATGAAGACAGTTACCAATTTGCAAATCAAGTTTTGCCAAGTACAAGATATTGATTATAAATGATGATAAGATCAAATTTAATGTGAAATGATGATGAGCTATTTGAGGATATGAATTAAATGAATATTCTTAGAAGATATACGAATGTGAAAATTCAATGAGAAGATCTAAGGCAAAGATCAAGTAGTTAAACTGAATTATGAGAGTTCCAAGAAAATTACAAGTTCTGAGGTAAAAGTGAAATGGTTTACTAAGTTGTGAATTATGAAGAAGATGATCGAATGACTGAGCACAAATAATGGAAAATATAATCAAGGATATGAAGACACAAAATTATGTCTATATACAAAGTGATAAATTAATAGAGAAAGTGTATGTTCTTGGTGAGTTAAAAAGAGAAAAGAAGAAGCTAAAGAACAACATTTACTGAGAAGAACAAAGAAAAAGAGATTGAAGGATCTACAGTCTGAGAAAAATATCAATGGAGTATGTGATGCCAGTATGAAATTAAGCATAAAGGATGTGACATAAGAAAGGTAATTTCTATATTTACACATTATAGTTTACCATTGCTTATTAGTATTTGTAATAGAGAAATCTCTTAATCGAGTGGATTTAACCATCCTATTTGTAAAATCTAGAATTAGGTGACATTCCAAAAGAGTGTTTAAAGACCTCTAACAAGGACACTCCTAACAGGGTGAAGATCTTAACAGATCTGAGGTAAATCCCCATAAAAGGGTCACATTTAGAAAATGTGTTTTGTAACCTTTAACACGATAAGTTCTTAACCGAGCGTACTTCATAAGGGTACATTTTTATTGTGGTTCACAATTCCCATAGAGGTTTTTCCCAAATTGGGTTTCCTCATTAAATTTGGTGTTAACTGAGTTAAATCAAGAGTTAATCTCATGTTACTAAGTTTGAATGATTGATTTACATATATGAGATGTATTCATGTTTAAGTTATTAAGTTATTTGGTGAATTGGTTACTATTGTATTCATTGTTACCGAGTGAATTAGTGAGTTCAGTTTTAAGTGTTTAAGTTTGATTTTGTCTGATTCATCCCCCCTCTCAGTGGATCAACAAATTGTAAACACTTAAAAATAGTAAATGTCTATTAATTTTATTTTTGATGTGTCATTCGTCTAGTATTGGTTAGTCATTTGTGTGATTATTTGATTTTGATAATTTTGATCATTTTCTTAATCAATTATCCTGTCATATAATTTGACCATATATTCTTATTTTACCCTTTGTTGATATTTTTCACTTGTTTGATTAAATTATTCCAATAATTATTTAATCTAGGTTATTAGTTGTTCTTAAGGGAACAATTATTTAATTAATTATCCCATGTCGTAGTATGTCCCCCTTTGACATAAATAAATTACATTTATTTATGCCTTTGTCATTTTATGCCACAATTAAATATGAAATATTTAATCATCCTTTTTTCATTTTGGAGGGAACTGATAGATGGGTTTTTATTATATTCTCCATTTTCTATTTTATTTTTTATATTTAACCTTTCCTTTCCAATTGTCTATTTAGTTTTCTTTGATTGGTTTTATCTAATACTATTATATAAGGTTCTTAATCTATTTCATAAATTAGGCTGACCTCCAATAATCATATTAAGATATTGAGATTGGGGACTAACTAATGGGAATTAGGAACATATATACTCAAAATTAGGTCTAATTTGGAGGGACCCAAAATGTCATTATTTTAACAAAACAAGATGAAAAATGTGTGAGATAGGTGCACATAGTTTGGGGATATAATAGGTTCATATCACCATGAGAATGTATGAAATAAATCATAACAAGCTTGATGTATAATATTCAACATTTTACCTAAGAGCTTCCTTTTCAGTTCATCAATTTTAATTAAAGGATTTATCCAAAACTAAGGTTTGACTTAGGAAAAACCCATATCAATCCAGCAAATTTTTCTCTCTTTTGCATGTGTAGGTGGACAAATTTGGACACATCAAATATAGAATCGAGAAGAGTGTACAGTGGCATATATTTTCAGTTCTTGTAGAGACAAAAAGGTAAGGACAGTGCAATGTTTTTTATTAGTGTTCAACACTTTCTGTAATGCCCCATCCGAGAACCATTAGAACAAAAGGGTTAAAACATGCACTTAAAAATATTATTTTTAATAAGTAAACATGACATAAGCATTATATATCAGTTGCATCATATAAGAATAACATAAGTGTAGACACCTAAAATTGGTCAAGATAAATCAAATAAAATGAAGTGAGCAAATCAAGCAAAATAAAAAATTAATTGAATTATCAAAAGCCTTTGGATTAATTAAATCAAATAATCAAATAAATGTGCAATTGTGATTAATCAATTAATTGCATAGTTAAAATCAAATCAATTCCAACCCATTCAAGGGTGCACATGGCTAAAACAATTCAATTAAACCATTTAATTAATTCCTAATATTTCTCACCCATCATATGGACAAATCAATTTCAACCAATGGGAATTAAGAATGGAGCTCACATGGATCAAGCCCAAATTGATCATCCATCACACATCTTGGAGTTGCATCTTGACCACTCATTTTGTCCCATTATTTGAAACCACCATTTAAAGTTTATTAACCTTAGAGACAATCAACTCAACCTAACCCTAATCAAGGTTTAATCAACTCTACCCTCTACCCTTGGGAAATCCTTTGAATAGAAGATATTTTGAGTGAAAAACATATCACACACATTTATGAGCTAAGCATCATCACTATAGGAATTTTTATTTGGAGTTCATAGCTTTCATTTTGAGTTCAATTTGTATTTAGTGATCATCTTTGAAGCATTTTAGAGTATTTGAGAGCTAAATAGACATGATCATGATCAAATAGCTTCAATTCTCATTTTAGGACTGTCATTAATGGATGCTTAAGCTAAGAGGATACTATTTTCCTTCCTAAATAGAGAGCCATGAGATTCTCATTACTTTATTTTCAATTTAATTATCTTATTGTTGTTGAATTTGTTGAATTGATTAGATAACAAACTAATTTCATGAAGGTATGAATTTCATATACACAAATGGCGCCCACCGTGGGGCCGATAGCCTCATTTCTAAAAATTGCGTAAATTTTTGGTGTATTTGAGTGTGTTATTTTGCAAGATTCAGGAGTTGTCACGTAAAGTGAAGTGTACAGACGTAAATCCTATCGTCTTTACACATCAAAATAACACATACCAGATTTTTTCTATCTTTTGTCTTACTTTTTCTCAGGGCATCAGACAGATAAATTAATGTGTACAAATGTAAATACCGATGCCTTTACACATCGAAGTTGTTAGAACTCTAAAATTTTAGAGTGACTAAGTTAAAATTTTCTCTAAGGCAAAAGTCACTACCCCAAAAAGCTTTTGAAAAGGCCCTAGTTTGCATGCAAGTAAAAAGAGACCTAAAGATTTTTATGAGAATTCACTTGGGGAACATGTGCATCACCTATCATTAAGAAAGAATATTGGGTTTCATCTCTCAGATTTCAATTTGGATGTTTTTTTAGGATATCCATTTGGACGTCATTATCTAAATCTGCAATTGTGCACATATTTAGTGTTTACTAAGTGACCTACTTTGGATGTTTGCATCTTTCAGCCAGATTGATACCTGGGATATAAGAAGTGTTCCAAGATTTTGTAGGCATGAAAATGAGTCATCATACCCATGTGAAGACCCCTATAGATGTATATCTTGTGTCCAGTTGATGTCCATATCGGGCTAATAGTTGATCCATTCCCACAAAATTTTAATGAACCTAAATGTAGGATTTTAAACCCCTAGGAGTCCATTTGGTATTTTTACCAAATTAGTTTGAATTGCAATATTATGTGTTTTGCGTTTGCATCTGCAGAAGCAAGTTGAAGATGGGTAAGTTTGAGTATCAAGAACTTAAAAATCTGAGGGTATCTAGTATTCTCCTCTGGTATGCATGTTCCTTATATTTAATTGTTCAAATTGGTTCAGTGGTAGCCTCCTAGGGGTCTTTTGACATTTTTTTTCAGAGGTGTTCTAATTTGGTTCTCGGACTTGTTCCTGTGTTTTAGTTGCAAAATAATTGGAAGGAGAAACTTTGATGATGGGTATTTTGTACCTCATAGAGAGTCATGCAAAAATATTTTAGGAAGTGAAAGTGTATATGCCAGTTATCATATATACCAAGTGTCAGGCTCCCTTTGTGTGATTTAGTCATTTTTTATGGGCAATTCTGAATGGAGTTTACTCATTTTGAGAACTTTGGAGAAATTATTGAAAGGGGTGTTCTTTAATGGTCAAATGTGCTAAGGGGGAGTTTTGGTTCAGCATATGAGCATATATCAAGCATTAGAGAATTTATTTTGATTGGACATCATTTAAAAATAAGTGGAAGCATGAAAGGGGACATTGGTAAGGCATTTGACATTTTTTCTAAAAAGATATGTCATTTCAATAATGTTGTTTTCTATAAGGAATTGCATATATGTACAAAAAATGTGCCAGTATTCTCCCTGTCTTAGCATTACAGAGGCATGTAAACTGATTGATAGAAAACCACAAGGATAGGGAGAGAATCTGACTTTGAAGATGAATTATTTGATAGAATGTCAAGGTGAAATACAAAATTACACAACCTCTATAATATCCTCCCTACGCATGCCAAGTGGATAAGTGAAAGGCTACATATGAAATAGGAAGGGGGCTGTGCATTTTGTGTAAATAATGATTTGAAAACTTTCTTGCAAATGTAATTGGTAGGTGTAAAAAAAATTTCCCAACCTTTCCATCCTCCTCCCTATTGTGCCTTAGATGTTATGGAGACTCCACATGCTATTTGAATGTTGCGCCAAATGCCAAGGAGGATTGCACAAGTTATAATGGAAGATGACATGAAAAATGGGAGCTACGCATGTTTGAAATGCTACACAATCTGTCAAGAAGTCTGTGCATTAATAAAATGTTTCAAGAGGCTACACATAGAGGAGAAAAATCCTACGCATACTTCCAAAATGAATCCTATGCAATGCATGAAAAGATGATGTTGCACATAAAGTGGTCACCAAGGAACTTGTGCATAGGAAGAGGAGGGCTTGCACAATTTCAAAAAGTTTTAAACACTTCAAGAAAAAGCTTGCATAAATGAAGAACTGTGGATTACGCATTATCCCACATTTGCAGGGAGTTGGTCTTCTTAAGTGTTTTTATATGAAAAATCACTTGCATAATGATTTTATGTTAAGAGTTAGAAGGCTCTTGGGGCATAGTGCTTGGGATCCATTGCAAGTTCCCTCAACTTGGTCAAGGGAAACCAAATTTTGGCACAAGGAAATGGAACCATTTAAAAACTTGCAAAAACAATATCCCACATTGGTGGGGTGAAGGACTACAACAATGATTAAAAGGTAAAACACTTTCATGGTAATTTGAAGTTAAGAGCGGAGGCTCATGGTGCCCACACACAGGTGGTGCCTCAGTGGACATTCCTAGGGAGTTGTTGACTTTAAAAGAAAAAAAAATTTGGTAGGGCTTACGTAGATGAGATGGCGATGATGTGGCAAAGATTAATTTTTTGGTCAGGATGGTGGTCAGAAAAGTAGTTAGTCACGCAATCCCCAGATGCTAGCGATTAAGTTCAAATGATCCAGAGATTCAGAGATATGGCCTAGTCACACAATCTCCAAATAAACCTGCGGTTAGAGATTTCATTCTAAGATTCAGAGGTAAGCCTGGTCTGCAAGTCACCATATGTAACTGCAGTTAAAAAAATTGACTCAGAGATTATGAGATAAAGGTAGTCGCATGATCTCTAGATGTAACTAGGGTTGAAGATGTTGAGAATTTATAGCATCATTTAGATAATTAACTTGAATATATAAGGATTACATATATGTATATATTAAGGTATATGTAATTACTATTACATATATATTAATATACACATTATTATAATATTTCTTATATTCATTATTTATTATAGAAATCATTATTATAATATAATAATGATAATTATTAATTATCATTACTATACTGTAACTAAGTTGATAGAAAAATACAAATATAATATACATATGATATTTATTAATGTATAGTCAGAAAATGGAAGCACTTCCATTGTAGACTGGTTTATCCTTCTGAGTAATTGGTTTTGGGGTCATGTCAAGTGCCTTGAATGGGTTCCTAATTGATACCTAGCTTTCCCCTTGTTCTACCCCAATTCTCCACCTTTCTCTAGCCAATTTCTGGCATTCTGGACTACAAAATTGAGATCTTTGACCTCAGGGTCAGAGTCAAAATTTTGGGTCTATGTCAACCTCAACCCTAACCCAAGTCAAGGTCAACCTCAACCTTGATCTAGGTCAAGGTTGACCTTGACCTTGACCCAGGGTCCATATTTCAGGGTCCCACAGTTTCCAGATGTCGGTCTTTGAAAAAGTTAATTCCCGCTTCTGGGTCGGTTGTTTTAGGTTCCGAAGTGATGATTCCTAAATTATATTTAACATAGGTCCTCTCCTAGGGGTAAAGGCTTTAATAGGAATTTAATTCTCCTATGTTATCCTCCTTAGAAGATTGTGCCCTAATTTCATATAAAAGGATGTTTTCTCCTCCCATTTTCTCTAAGCGATATTAAGCATAATCAACTATCACTGAGCGATATTGAGAAACTAAGTCCTATATTGAAGCCTAAGCATCATCAAGTGAAGATTCAATCAATATTTTAAGCAAGGATTCATCCATCATCAAGCATCCATTCATCAAAGAGATCCATTGGGGGCCATTGAAGGATTCAAGCTACATAGTGCCCTTTTCAAAGATCTCTCCATCCACTTTATTCCAAGCCTCCTCATAATCAAGAACCCATTCAAGATTTGGCTTTGGAAATCAACAAGAAATTGATTAAAGACATCCTACATTCTAAATTCTAGATCTATTGCTGCATACATACTTGTGGATTCAAGGATTTGAATCCTCCACAAGGACTTTTACAAGCAAGGTGAATTTATGCATTTACTTTGTTTACTTCTGTAATTTCTATTATATATTTGAGGTTAATTCCAAAACTTGGGGTTTGACCAAGGAAAAATCCTCCCCCACAACAAAAAAATCTCTTTTTCTTGTAGGTACAGGTTCAAGATTGAATATTTGAACTCAGATTTGGATACCCTTTTCAGCGAACTATCGAGATCCGCGAACAGATTTTTTGTCAAACCTTTGCATGTCAGGGTCAAGATTATTGGGTTAGCGATGAGATTAGTGGGTCAAGGTTGACCTTTTTTATAAGATGGTGACAAATCAAAAAAATATTTCTGGGTTTTGTTTTTCTCTACATTTCCTTTTCGAATCATACTTAAGATTTTCCAGAAACAGAGTACAGACATTAGAAAATAACATTCTTTGATCTGCAATTCTTTAAGGTTAGTACTTTCTCTCATCCTTTTCCATTACTGTTATATATCATAACTCTTTAATTATAAAATAGAATTTAAGATCTTCCTTTCTCTCATTTCCAAATGATTGATTCACTTGTGCATTGATCCTTCTTTTGGGTTAATCAACTTGGATCTTCCATTTGTGCATTTGGGGATAAAAGGGGAACATCTTATCTTCCTTCCCCCTATATGCTTAATCACATTGCAATACACATTCAAAACTAAACTAAATTAAATGTAAAGTTTAAGGAAATACACCCCTAATCAAACATATAACAACAACCAAAATTTTCTTCCTTTACATTTTGGTGAACCCGCGATTAACAACTCTTTCTTTTTGGTGTTAGATTTACATGTTTATGCTAGATCTTGCATGTTCTTTCAATTAAATTTAAAATTCATAAATCAATACCTTGTGTTAGTTCATTTGCATTGCATTAGTGTATGAGCTTTACCACTTCTAGTCCTACATATAGTATCTCGGTTAGAAGAAGTCGTAGACATATGGGTTCCTTTGATCGAGTCTTCCTCTCCTTTCCTTAGGATCCCAAATGATAACTTGATAAATCATGATTCAAATCCTTCTATGGAGCATAACTCTTCTTAGTCATCTCATGATGAGGATGATGCCTTAAGAGTTTGTCCTGAACAAGTGAAAAAACTCTCAATTGAACTTGATAAAATGGGAAATTGGCTTATCCAAGAAAACCGTAATCAAGATTCCATCCAAGCTATAGAGACTCTTAAGAAAGTCCTCTGTGATAATGATCAAGGTGTTAACTTCTTGTGTGGTCTTACTCATCTTGTACATTCGAATGTTAAACCTTTATCTCAAGAGGCTCAAGAATTAGGATATACAGCTCCTATCACTAGTCAAGGACCTTCTTCCGCTCCTAGCATTCCTACTTATACTCCTCCTTTGATGACTAAATCTATCCCAATTACATCTATTCCTGTGAGTGCTTGTCTGGTATCTTTACCTACCTCACAACCTTCATATCATAATGTACCTTTTACTTATTATAATCCCCTTCCAACTGTGGTTCCTAATGTTCCATCGATTGTGTCTTCTATTCCTGCTACTTCCTACACTTTTCCTAGTGTTCCTAATATTTATATGCCACCTATTTCCTCTAATGATTCTACAATCATTAGTTTGGCTCAAACTGTGTCATCTTTACAACAACAACTTGCATCTTTAACCCAATCCAAGTTTAGCATTCCTAAATGTGACATGGGTAGTCCTTTATCCTTAGACATCATTCATTTTGTTGTCCCTCAACAAGCCGATATGCCTTGTCTTGAGAATTACAATGGTAAAGGTGATCCTTTCTCTCATGTTAAAACATTTCAAATCCTTCGTAGTGATTATGCTCATGACCATAGGATTTTATCTAAATTGTTTGCTAGAACTTTTCATGATAAGGCTTTGCAATGGTATTTTTCTTTACCTCCTTATTAAATTGATTCTTTTCCTAAACTTGCTAATACCTTTATCCAACAATTTCAAAATAACATTGGTCCACAAGTTTCCTTAATGGATTTAATGCATTGTAAACAAAATATTAAGGAAAATTTGATTGATTTCATTGGTAGATTTAAGCATTTGTATGCTCAAATTTCTTATCCTATTTCTGATATTGATATTCAACACATGTTTATTTCAAATTTACAAAAGGATATTAGAGATAAAATTCTTCTTACTAAATTTACCTCTTTTCAACAACTTTGTGCAACACTTCATCATTTTTAGTTACAAGCGAGTCAATTTGAGAGCAACACTCCAATGGATCCTATTCTTGTTGATAAGAGTGAAAATTCTCCTAATCCTAATAAGTTTCAGAAACCTAACAATTATGTCAAGATTAATAAACAGACGAATGTAGTTGCTGATCAAGTTGTTGTTGCATACAATAATGCAACTTCTGCATCCACTGCTTTCCATATGAATTGTACATTTACTCCTCTCTCTGAAACTTTGCATTCTATAATGAGTAGGTTGTTAAGTGCTAATATGATTACCTTTCCTCCTATTCGACCTCTTCTCCCTACCACGATAGCATCCAAATCCTTTGATTCTAAAGATTTTTGTCAATACCATCGCCAGAATGGTCATGATACTGAAAATGTTATTCTCTAAAGCATAAAATTAAAGATTTAATTAATTCTAAGGCTTTGTCTATTGATAATTTTGATGGTAGTGGGAATAAATTTGTTTCTCCTCCTAATCAAAACCTTCAAATCTATACGAATCCTTTACCTACACATGATACTAATACCATAGCTCAATCATCTTATGTGGATATTGTTTATGATTCAAAGATGGATGATCTTAATCACATTGTTAATCATGTGGAGAGTGTTGTTTCATCTCAACCTATTGTTCATGATCCTTCACCTCTACTTCAACTTCCCATTCCACCTAAACCTCAAAAACAAACTAAGGACAAGTGACCCAGGGAACTTTTAATCACCTTTGATGATTCTGAAATGATTAAAGTTCCTGATGGTCCCCTTTATATCTATGCTAGGATTTATAAGATACCTACTTGTAGTTATCTTGTTGATCCCACATCTTTAATAAATTTCATTACTAAGGAAAATATTTATATGAAAAACTTACAATGCGATTTCTATGATCCATCTGATGCATGGATCCAAACTTGTAATGGTTTTGTTTGTCTTGCACTTGGTTCTATCAACTTACTAGTTGAACTTTGTGGAAAAGTTGTAGATACTACCTTCATTGTTATTCCTACTTCTGATCAATTTCAAATCGAATTTGGTTTACCATGGATAACTGCTATGCATGCTATTTCTTCTCCTATTCATAAATGTATTAAGTTCATTCATAATGGAGAAGTCAAAATGATTAATCATAGTTTGTATCAACCTTCTGGGCCTAGAGATTGTGCTACTCTTGATTTATTCTAGCCTTCATTACCTAACTCATGTCCTCCTCACCTTGATCATCTTTTTTTCTCATATCAAGCTTACAAACATCATAAAACTGTTGAGTTAAGCATGCCTCAGATAGATCTCAACCATGGTCTTTTTCCTACTCCTTCCATACCTCCTTTTAATTCTAATAATCAAAATTCTACCATTTCATTACAACCCATTGAGAATCCTCCTATAGAACCTGTGAAGGAATCTATGATCATTCCTCCTAGTTCTCAACATGTGTTAAGCAAAGAAAAACACAACAAATCTGCTAATGAACATTGTAAGAAGTGTAGAGCTAATGCTAGGGCCCGTGCTTCTCTTCTTTAAAACTCTTTACCTTCTTTTGACCAACCTATGCCTGATGTGTCGAAAGAAGTCAATATTCATAATGATTTTAAGATGAATGATTGTGATGATCCTATTCACATCTTAGATCCCATTTCAATTAAACTTGATGAGGAAGATACTTTAGATGATCCTATTGATCTTAGTGATGAATATGAGACCATTGATCTTGATACTAATTTACCTCACATGCTTTCAACTCAATTGAAAATTACACCTAGTATCGAGCAACATGATTCTCAAGAGGATCTTTGTTTGGAACTGGCTATCATTCCTACTATATTGGATATAGTCCCTCTTGCAAGTTACCCACCTTACCTAACTGATATAACCAAGATAGGGAGAGTAGACGATGTGCCTGATTGGCCTATCCTTCATGGTAGCCCTTTTTGTGTTTGCATGTTGTACTCTACTTCTCCCATAATGTGTTTGCTAAATGTTTGTTAGATTCTTTTATATGATCCTTGTTACTTTGTTGGTGCAAGGTGATAAAATATTCAAACCTATTGTACAATTCCTCTATATGTATATTTATTCTTCTATATGTTGTTCCTATGTTATGTTGTACTTGTGCTATTGTTCTTAAATGTTTCCCTTGTATAATTTTCTTTGATCTGTGACATGGTAGCACTGATTCTCTTTTCTCTCTAGGTTGTGGTCTGAAAAGATTCTTCTTTGTAACTCTTAAGTTTCTTTCCTCCATTGTGATTGTAGTTCTACTTTCTTTGGGGAATGATGTCAATTCATTTGCAATAATATCATATTTATATGTACATGTTATCTTATGATCATACTGACCCCACAGTAGGTAGATCCCTTATGTGTTCTTATGTATCTTTATGTTTTATTTCCCTTGATTTGTCTTCATTTGGGGGCATCTCGTAGTGGAAACGTAATCTGTAGAGTTGTTTATGTTTCCGTTCAAGCCATTGCTCATGTTAAATTGTTAGCAATGAATTTGATGTGGGGGCATATGCTCTACTCACCTTTTACACACAAACACATGTTCAAAATATTTTCAAGCACTTAAAAACTTTTTCCCTTTATGGATTAAAAACTAATCCTTAAAGCATGGACATTTTACATTTTATTTTATTTTTTAGGATCTCTTGATCCCTCCAGTTTAAATTTACACAGATCTCTTGATCCCTCTAGTTTTTAAATGTTTTGATCCCTTAAGGTTGGAAGGTTTCCTTAAGAATGGATCTCCCTAATGGGTTGTCTAGTGAGTAGCCACATTCACTAGGCAGTTCAACTCCATCTTTCCAATTACGTTGTTTACTTGTGTGGTTCACAATGGGACATAAGTTCTCATTGGGTGAGATAATCACACCCTCTCTCTCTCCTTAACTAGTGATGTCTCTCTTATCATGATATTAGGGTTGATAAATACTTAATTCACTTTGGGGCTTGAGGATTTCTTTGTCCCTTTTTTATTCCAATAAGATTGTGTGTTCTTTATGATCTCCTTTACCAAGAATTTGTGTTGAGTCCATACTCTTGCTAAAGTGGGGGATAAATGTATAGTCAAAAAATGGAAGCACTTCCATTGAAGACTGGTTTAGCCTTCTAAATAAGTGATTTTTAGTTCATGTCAAGTGCCTTGAATGGGTTCTTGATTTAGACCTAGCTTTCCCCCTGTTCTACCCCAATTCTCCACCTTTCTCTAGCCAATTTATGGCATTTTGGACTGCAAATCTGAGATCTTTGACCTCAGAGTCAGGGTAAAAATTTTGGGTCTATGTTGACCTCGACCCTAACCTAGGTCAAAGTCAACCTCACCTATGATCTAGGTCAAGGTCAACCTTGACCTTCACCCAAGGTCTAGATTTCAGGGTCCCATAGTTTTCGGATGTCGGTCTTTGAAAAAGTTAATTCTCGCTTCTAAGTTGGCTATTTTAGGTTCTGAAGTGATGATTCCTAAATTATATTTAAAATAGGTCCTCTCCTAGGGGTAAAGGATTTAATGGGAATTGAATTCTCCTATGTCAGCCTCCTTAGAAGATTGTGCCCTAATTTCATATAAAAGGAAGTTTTCTCCTCCCATTTTCTCTAAGTGATATTAAGCATAATCAACTATCACTAAGTGCTATTGAGAAACTAAGTCCTCTATTGAAGCCTAAGCATCATCAAGTGAAGATTAAAGAAATCAATCAAGCAAGATTTGAAGCAAGGATTCATCCATCATCAAGCATTCATTCATCAAAGAGATCCATGGGAGGCCATTTAAGGATTCAAGCTACATAGTGCCCTTTTTGGCGATCTCTCCATCCACTTTCTTCCAAGCCTCTTCATAATCAAGAACCCATTCAAGATTTGGTGTTGGAGATCAACAAAAAATTGATTGAAGACATTCTAAATTCTAAATTCTAGATCTATTGGTGCATACATACTTGTGGATTCAAGGATTCGAATCCTCCATAAGGACTTTTACAAGGAAGGTGAGTTTATGCATTTACCTTTCTTACTTCTGCAATTTCAATTATATATTTGAGGTTAATTCCAAAACCAGGGTTTGACCAAGGAAAACCCCTTCCCCCAACAAAAAAATCTCTTTTTCTTGTAGGTACAGGTTCAGGATTGAAGATTTGAACTCAGATTTGGATACCCTTTTTAGCGAACTATCAGGATCCGTGAATAGATTTTCTGTCAGACCTGTGTAGGTCAGGGTTGAGATTATTGGGTTAGTGGTGAGATTGGTGGGTCAAGGTTGAATTTTTTCATAAGATGGTGTCAGA
This sequence comes from Thuja plicata, assembly GCA_018584345.1. Lineage (NCBI taxonomy): Eukaryota > Viridiplantae > Streptophyta > Pinopsida > Cupressales > Cupressaceae > Thuja > Thuja plicata. The sequence goes on along the minus strand of MU223928.1, from coordinate 1,426,360 downwards.
CCGGAACAATATTTTTGGGTTTTGTTCATCTTTGGATTTACTTTCTGGATCATACTTCATATTTTCCAGAAATAGAGTACAGACCTCAAAAAACAACATTCTTTGATCTGCAATTCTTTAAGGTTAGTAATTCCTCTCATCCTTTTCCATTACTGTTATATATCATATCTCTTTAATTATAAAATAGAATTTAAGATCTTCTTCCTTTCTCTCATTTCCAAATGATTGATTCACTTGTGCATTGATCCTTCTTTTGGGTTAATCAGCTTGGATCTTCCATTTGTGTATTTGGGGATAAAAGAGGAACATATTATCTTCCTTCCCCCTATATTCTAAATCACATTTCAATACACATTCAAAACAAAACTAAATTAAATGTAAAGGTTAAGGAAATACACCTCTACTCAAACATATAACAACAACCAAAAATTTCTTCCTTTACAATTAATAGAGATCATATAGTGATCAACATATTATTAAATATCTTATAAATATATATTATTAAGTTATCATAATATTGATGTTTATTTATGTTATTGATCATATATAGTGATCGACATTGTCACCATTGGTTAAATGTAAACCGCGCGGGTTGTAATGGAAGTCGACTATGTCGACGGGTTTTGTTATTTTCATATCATATGAACAGTCATGCCTATGACAGGCATGAATCATTGAGGATTCATGTCTATCATAGATGTGACCCTTTATTCTCTACACCTCATATATATATGGTGATCTCTATGGTAATAGAAGACACCAAAAATACAGAAATCAATAAGTGTTATAAGTGTCTTACAATAAGAAAATAGAACATTTCGTAAAAACAAAAATAATATACTATTCAGTACTTACATGTATAGAAGTTTATCATTATTTTACATGGTATCAGAGCACTGGTTCTAAAGGATCTAAGCGGTTGATAAACTTAAGTAATTAGATTTATATTAAATACATTGCATTCCCAATGGAAAGCATTATCATATTCAAGGATAGGCTTGAGGGAGTAGACAATTTTCAATCATGGAATTTCAAAACCATAATGATATTAAAAGAAAATAAATTCAAATCTTTAATAAGAAAAGACAAGATAAAACCAGAGGTGAAACCTAAGATATCAACCTAGAATGAAGGAAATGATAAAGCAATGAAGATCATCATCAATGGAGTAAGAGATCACATTGTTCCAATATTAACAAAATATGAAAGAGCATATGAGATGTTCAAAGCACTAGAGAAAACTTATGAAATAAGTAATGCAAGCAATAAATTATCCTTAAAGAGAGAATTAAATCACATAAGCATGAACAAAGGTCAGACAATAAATTCATACTTTATGAGATTCTCAGATCTAAGAGATAAATTATCAATACTTGGCTATGAAATCAATTGTAAGGAATTATCTTTGATCACATTAGATGGTCTGCCTAAATCTTGGGAGACATTTGTCTCTGGCATAAGTGCTAGGTCTAAATTTCCAAAATTTGACTGACTAAGAATATATTTCCTACAAGAGGAATCAAGGTTAGACAAGAAAGGACTAAAGAAGAAAACCATTGATTAATATCTCCATGTACTAAATATGGATACCTACAAGAACAGGAAAAGACACTTCAAGAAAAGGAAATCTAATCATGAAAACAATAAAAGAGATATGAAAAAAAGTGCAGTGATTCAGATATGATAAATATGGACATTATGTATTCAATTGTCCACACAAAAAGTATTAGGATTCATTCACCAAAATAAAGAAGCAGAAGACTAGAGAATAACCTAAAAATGAGAAGTTTGTGTTCTACTCTACACTTTCAAACCAAGCCTCAAATAAAATCACCTAGGTTATTGACAATGGTTCCTCAAGACAAGTGATAGGATTCAGAGAACTGATAAACTCTATTGTAGAAGAATTGGATGAGGAAGTAACTATTGGAGATGATTTATCTTATCTATTAAAAGGTATTGGGACATGCACTATCAAACTAAAAATTGGTAATTCTATTAAACTTACTAGAGTGCTATTTGTACCAGGTATCAAGAGGAACCTAGTATCTATATCTTCACTTGAAGATAATGGATATAGAGTAACCTTTATGAATGGTAAAGTAAAGTCTTGGCCAAATAAATCTACTATAAAAAAATCCCAAACCATAGGTAGAAGGCAAGGTTTTCTATATAAATTATGTACAGAAAAAAACCAAGTCTTAATTAATGAAATCACTAACACAAATGATATATGACATAGAAGACTAGGACACTTAAACTATAAAGCTCTATATTCTATGTAAAAACTAGTCACTGTATTACCAAAGCTTAAACAATACCACCCTAGTGCATGCAAAGGTTGTGCTTTAGGTAAAACCACCAAAGGGGCATTTCAAAACAATTCTAGTAAAATAGACAATGTATTAGAATTAGTTCATTCGAACTTATGTGGACCAATTTTTGTTCCATCAATAGGATGGTGTAAATACTATGTAATATTTATTGATGATTTCTCCAAGAAGACCTTGATATACTTACTTAAACATAAGGAATCTGAGGAGATCCTGAAAATGTTCAAAGACTTCAAATCACTTACTAAAAAAATTTCTAGAAAGAAAATCAAGACCCTAAGGACAGATAATGGAAAAGAATATACACTAGACATTTTTAAGGAATTTTGCAAAAAAAGTTGGGATTAAGAGGGATTACATTGTTCCTTACAAACCTCAACATAATGGGGTCATTGAAAGGAAAAATAGAACATTTATTGAAGCTACCAAGGCAATGCTTCTTGATCAAAACCTTGACACTTCTCTTTGGGAAGAAGCATCAAATACTATAGTATATATTCAAAACAGATGTCCACACTCCGACATTGATAGTAAAAATCTTGAAGAATCTTTCTCAGGGACAAAACTAGACATTAGTATCTTACAGATATTTGGTTGTCTAGTATACATACATGTACCCAAAGAAAAGAGAATAAAGTTAGAACCATCTAGAAAGAAAGGTATTTTTGTAGGATATAGTGAAACCTCAAAGGCATACTGAGTATATATACCTAGTCAAAATCATATTGAACTAAGCAGGGGTGTTATCTTTGAGGAAGTCATAGCATTCTCCAGAGCTAGAAATTCCTTAGAATTAGAATCACATGCTTTTCAAGAAGAGGAATTTACACCTGAGATTCAAAGGGAGTATTCTGAGGAAGAAGAAAATGAGGAACAACTCTCAACATTAGTAAATCCATAGAAGAGACCTCTCTTAGCCACTAAGATAATAGAAGAAGTAAAGTATTATGGAGCTCCTTTAGGAATATTTAGGGAAAGTAAAAGACCCTCAAGATTATCTAGTTATGTATCCGTAATGAGTGAACTATCAAAATTAGAACCTGCAAATGTTCCAGATGCTATTCAACAGCAAGTATGGAAAGATGCTATGACAGAGGAATATCAGTCTATTATAAAGAATAATGTATGGGATATTGTACCTAGACCTAAGGATAAATTAATAGTCACTTCTAAATGGTTGTTCAAGATAAAACATGTTGTAGATGGCAGTATAGAGAAGTTCAAAGAAAGTTTGTAACCAGAGGCTTTTCACAAAAGAAAGAGATTGATTATGAAGAAAAATTTTCTCCTATTGCCAGATAGACTTCAGTTCAAGTAGTCCTAGCCATTGCAGGTGCTAAAGGATGGAAAGTGCATCAGATGGATGTAAAGAATACCTTCTTAAATCTAACTATTGAAGAGGAAGTATCCCTAGAGTAACCTGAAGGTTTTGAGATTCAAAATTCAAAAACTCATGTGTGTAAACTAAAGAAAGCTTTATATGGACTTAAACAAGCCCCTAGAGCCTATAGAGGATCACCTTATTCATCAATGCAAGAAGTATTTAGACAAAGAATTTGATATGAAAGACTTAGGTCTTTTACACTACTTTCTTGGTTTAGAAGTCTGACATAAATCAGATCGTATTATCCTAGATCAAGGAAAATACACCCTTGATATATTGAAGAAATTTGATATGTTGAATTGTAGACCAATTTCAACACCCATGGAAACTAACTTTCATAATTTAAAGGAAGTAGCAGTAAAATATCCACTAGAAAATCCTTCTCTATATAGGTACATAATAGGCTCTCTGATGTACTTGGTAAATACCAGACCAAATAATTGCTTTGTAGTAAATTCCTTAAGTCAATTCATGTGTGAACCTAAAGAGATTCATCTTGTTACTACAAAACATATATTGAGATATCTTCAGGGCACTTTGAACTATGGACTTAAATTTGAAAAGACAAACTTGGACCTTCATGGATTCACTCACTCAAATTTGGCTGGAAGTGTGATTGACAGAAAAAGCACATTAGGATGTTGATTCAGTTTGGCATCAGCTATGGTATCTTCAATTATAAAAAAATAAATCTTCAGTGGATCAAAGTTCTACAGAGGCTGAATACATTGCATCTTCAATGGCTGCTAGAGAAGAAGTATGGCTCAGAAAACTACTTGTTGGGTTATTTGGTAAACCGTTAAAACCAACTACCATCCATTGTGATAACTAAAGTTTTATTAAGCTATCAATGAATTCAATGTTTCATGATAAATCCAAGCATGTTGAGATTCCTTATCACTATGTTTGAGATATGGTTGAAAGGAAAGTGATTCAATTGGAATATATTAGTACAAGAGATAAAATTGTAGATATTCTTACCAAAGAACTTCCCAAGGTGAAACTTGATCACTTCAGGAAAAATCTTGGTATGATTGAAATGTAATTTTTGATTTATATTAATATAATAAAGATGTTTTATGAGCTCATCCATCCTATGTATATTTTTGAGAGGTGACAACTTCTTAGACAATAAACACTTGTGTATGATGTTACAAGGTGACGATCTTGTAATAGAGATTCGATATGGTAGACATTTTGATATGTCAATGTACATACCATAATAGGGGTATATGTAAGGGGAATGTAATGTTCTCTAATTAATATATCCTTGTATCATGATATAAAGTGATATGAAAACTAGGTCTCACAATCTGAGGTGATTACTCATATCACAATCTAAGGTGATATGAAAACTAGGTATCACGATCTGAGGTGATTCCTCATATCACAATCTAAGGTGATGAAAACTAGGTATCACAATCTAAGGTGATTCCTCATATCATGATCTAAGGTGATGTGAAAACTAGGTATCATGATCTAAGGTGATTCCTCATGTCACAAGTTAAGGTGATATACAAAACAAGTATCATCTATATGATGATCCCTCATATTAAATGATATCACAAGTAAGGTGGTATATGACAAATTATCTTCCCTAGCTCAGAGGGAGTGTTGAGAATTGATAGCATCGTTCAGATAATTAACTTGAATATAGGAATATTACATACATGCATATATTAATGCATATGTAATTAATATTATATATATTAATATACACATTATTATAATATTTCTTATATTCATTATTTATTATAGAAATCATTATTATAATATAATAATGATAATTATTAATTATCATTACTATACTATAACTAAGTTGATAGCAAAATAGAAATATAATATACATATGATATTTATTAATAGTGATCATATAATGATCGACATATTAATATATATATAAAGTTATTGTAATATCGATGTCTATTTACATTATCTATCATATATATTTATCGACATTGTCACCATCGGTTATATGTAAATTGTGTGGGTTGTAATGGAAGTTGACTAGGTCGATGGGGTTTCTTATTGCCATATCATATGAATAGTCATGCTTATAATAGGTGTGACTCCTTGAAGATTCACGTCTATCATAGACATGACCCTTTATTCTCTGCACCTCATATATATACGATGATCTCTGTAGTAATAGAAGAAACCAAAAAATATAGAAATCAATAAGTGTTAGATGTGTCTTACAATTAAAAAATAGAACATTCTGTGTAGACATAAATAATATAATATTCAGTACTTACATCTATAGAATTTTATCATTCTTTTACAAAATAAATTATTCAGAGATTCAGAGATAAGCCTAGTCTCCAAATCTCCAGATGTAACCATGGTCAAAGAAGTCATTCTAAGATTCAAAGATAAGCCTAGTCTCCAAATCTCCAGATGTAACCATGGTCAAAGAAATGATTCAGAGATAAGGCAGTCTTCGAATATCCATATGTAACCATGGTCAGAGAAGTCATTCCGGGATTCAGAGATAAAAACTAGTTTCCAATTCTCCAGATGTAACCATGGTCAGAGAAGTCATTCCAAGATCAGGAGATAAAGGCAGTCTCCAAATATCTAGATGTAACCATGGTCAGAGAAGTTATTCCAAGAATCAGAGGTAAAGACTAGTCTCCAAGTTTCCCAATCTAACTATGGTTAGGAAATGTATTCAGAGATCCAGAGATAGACTAGTCTCCAAATCTCCAGATGTAACCATGGTTAGAAGAGTTATCTGGAGATTCAAAGGTAAGGGCATTCTCCAAGTCTCCAAATATAACCACGGTTAGAGACAACATTCAAATATTAGGAGATAAAGGAAGTCTCTAAATCTCATGATGAACCCAGGTAAACTTGAGATCAAACCAACAAGTGACAAATGGAAAAATCTAGTGAGTTCTAGGAAAAAAAGAGAAATGCAGGTTAAAGAAAAAAGGGCAGAAATATATAACAAGAAAGATTTAAATATCAAAGTCTGTGTAGGGATAAATAGAAATATTAAAGGGCAAGTAAAATTAAAATTGTACAGACAATTATATTAAATACAGAATTTGATTCTCAGATTAAATATTGAATATTAATATTCTTTTGAAATACTTTTATTTTAAAATGGAAAAGAAGCATTCATGAGAGTTTTTCAGAGGCAAGTGGATATAGTTTGTTAATGAAATGAGATCAAATATCAGATTTTGAAGATGAGAAGATATTTGCAGAGGTTTTCTTAGAGGCTAGAAAGTGTTAGTTAGGGTGAAATTTGTTTTCCCCTTCTCTATATCTATTTCTTTTCTTCATTGTAAGAGGATTGGTCATTTTTTTTATTAATCAAGGCAGGAATTCTAGTTTTGGTCTAGGCTTTCTTTCTTGAATTTTAGATGTCTGAGAAGATATAGAATGTGTTGAAATTATCTTGATGAATAGAAATAGCTTTGGGATCCATGGTTGATTTTTTATTGTCTTCAGATGTTTGTTTGGATTCTTATGAATTTAGTTTTTAAGGTATTTTAAATTCATAGACTTGTAAGGCAAGTTTTGATATATATTTTAGGTTACTTCTAAGGGGAGCATAATTCCTTTAAGCATATTTAAGGGGATTTTAAAATTATATATGAATCTGATGATTTAAGGTTTGAGTTTCTGAGAGAAAGGTGTAAAGCATTTTGTTTGGGTTTCAGTTAGTTCTATACATATGGTATGGTGAAGATACATTCTTATTGACTCTGTACCCTATGATTTGGCACTAGTTTGGATTAGGGTTCCTTGTCAATCTTAAAATTTAACCAAATCTTTATTTTACATTTTTTCATGTATAGATATTTAATATTAGTGTTCAAGACACTCAATACACTAGAAGATTTACTGTGAAGCAGTAAGTCACAAGAGGTACAACCGTTTGAGTTTGTGGAGCTTGAAGTGAGAGAGGAATTATTCCTTGTTAGTTAAAATTTTACATGCTAGAATTAGGAGTTGGGATTCATAGAGTCAATCATTGATGCTTCATTTAGATTCTACAAGAAAAATTGCTAATAGAATGGTGACTCCGCTGAGGAAGAGATGTAAAAAAATTTCCTAAACTTTTCAAAGAACCTCTAGTGTTCTAAAATTCATATCAAATCCAAGTATCATTGTTTTATTTTATCCTAGATTTGTCTAGGTGGTGACTCTGCTAAACTCTGTGAATCCTGATTTTTTGTACCAGTGTAAAATTGTATAACCATCAGCGAGTTGCAATGTAAATACTAGCATGTTTAAGATGAATGTTTCCTTGATTTGCTGAATCAACCCCTGAATCTGATTGTAAGAGAGAGTTAAGAAATATAATCTAAAATTTATTTCAGATCTTTGAGTAAGAACAACCTAGAAATTTGTTTTTACTTGAAATGAGTATGAACAAGATTGTGTGGCTTTTCTAGTTGGAAAAAACCCAGAATTGAATGAAATTTGCAAATGACTTTTACTTTTTGAAGTTTTTCCTCTGCAAGGAGGTGGTGACTCTACAAGAAAAGAACCCGATGGAGCTACAAAAGAGGCTCTAGATCTTCCATGTTTCTAGTCAAAAAGGAATAAGAGAAACAACTGTAGTTCTTTTCCACAGAATCCTCATTTTTAATAAGAAAGAAAAGTCCCTTATAAGGTGAATAAGTCATTAAAGAAAGGAGAATAGATTTGAAGTTTTTCATACATCTTGGTTGAAATTTTAGTTGTAAAGTTAGAAGTATGTTGTTGTTATGTGAAGTTAATGATTATATAAAGTCCAATAAAAGTTTTTGTGAAAAAATAAAATGTGTTGTTAAGTGAGTGGTTCAAATGGAGATTCTGACTTTAATGGATCAAGATATGTTTTCTAGATCTGAAGTTTATCAGGCAGATCTTGAAAATTTTAATAGAAATAGTGCATTGATGAGAAGGCAAAGTATCCAAGAGAAGGCCCTATTGATTTAAGAATAAGGGTAGGTGAAAGAAAGAAAGAGTCATTATATTTGTTTTATGAAAGGTTTTGTAATGTAGTTGATAAGCTTATAGAGGACATTGAGTTTCTAGAATTAGCATGGATTGATTTTTTTTAGAACTTTGTGTGCCTGAATCAGTAAATTGGTCTGCATCTCTTAGAGAAGAAAGTATTGAACGTGTTAAAGAATGGATAGATTTCATTGAAAGATTTGAATCTAGTAATGATGATGATGATGGTAAATCCAATTATTCTGGTGATAATGATTATGAATTTGATAATGAAGTCAATGAAAAGCAAGATGATGAAGATGAATTTATAGTTGGAAATGTTTCCATTAATTCTGTAGATTTTGTTGTATGATATCAGAATTAGGTACTACTAATGTTGTTGGCATTCATGTTTTGTCACTGATGTCAACATATGTTTCTATGGAGAGAACATACATGTTATTACTATTGTATGATGACTGACAGAAGTGTATGGACATTGTACGGATGAATCAAGACAAGTGAAGATGATGATATGTAGAAAGATGTGTGATGACCTTATTCCTAAGGTCTCTTGGATTAATATTGCATATTGTAGTTGTTACAGATGTTTTAGTGAAGACTGGTTTCTAGACTATGACAATGATGCTTGAAAGAGAGAGTCTCTGCATTTTGGGAATATCTTACATGTGATTATGATTCAGGTTAGGCAAGCTTAAGAGATGACAGATGACATATTGAGAAATATTTTTTGTTGATCGCAAGTCATGTGATTGTTGGTGATGTCAATTGTGGTGTGTATTCTGGAGGAGACCTATTTGGGGCTGACTTCATAGATGTAGCATGCATTGTGTATTGCAAGCATGGATTGTGGATCTTAGATTATATCTGATGTATTATAATTGATGTTTAGTTGTTTTAGGTACCTTGTGTAGCTTAGAAATGGGTTAAATAATTATTTGTACATTGGGAAAGATTAATTCTCCAACCTAATCAATTATTGTAATAGGGTATGCATGAAAAATCTTTTCTTTTGAAAAGGTGTGATGTATGATGAGAAGGTAATTGAAAAGATAGAGAAGTGTGGAAGCTATGAAGCTTGATTGACTATTGGATGTAGAGAAGAGTTTGTGATTATAGTAATTCATTGGAATTTACCAAGCAAAGATAGTTTCTATCAAACAGTTCACTGGATTGTATATTTATGATATACACTTGTTTAGATTGTAAATCCTTGAGGGAGATTTTAACCTTCTTTGGGTAGTGTGCCTAGGTAGTGAGCCCACTATTAATCTTCAATCCTAATAATTTATGTGCTTTAACATGGACTGTGTACTGTAATGTTGTAATAAGCTCCTAACAGGGATAAATATTTTTACAGGGATACTATATTCTCAGTACATCATTTATGGGTGCTAATTCCCACTGGGGTTTTACCTTTAAAAGGGTTTCCTTGACAAAAAAGGATTGTGTTATTGTGTTTGAATTAACTGTTTTATCATTTGAATTGAATTTTTGGTTTATGAAGTTTAATGTTTAATAATTTGTCTCAAAAATAATTCAGCCTCCCCCCCTCTCAGTTGTGCTTGTGGATGTGTATGTTAAATTTGGCCTTGTTATTCAACCATACACTTCAACATAGTCCTTGTTCATCAGCCACATACATAAGTGAATATGAGTTATTCATACTGCATGCCTGTATGATTCAACCTGTTGCCTTCTATATAGATGGGGTTTCGAATAGCTCTCAGAACGTGAGTCTCACAATAATAGACCAATCTAAGAATGAAAGATTTTCTCTATGAATATGATGCAATGTAATACAAGATTAATCTAAATGATATTGAAAGATGAAAGATTAATCTAAATGAATTAAACTAAGATGTGGTTGCAATGCAATTAATCTAAGAAATTGACATTAATCTATTGCAAAATGAGAGATTTTAACTAGAAATGAGATGATAAAAAATGTAGCAGCAATTGATTATTCTAACAATGTATAAAAAAGACTGGGGGTTTGAATGAGAAATGGGAGTTCTTTTATAGACTGAGAACCTGTTCAGAATAGAAAGTTTCCTTTTTGAAATAAAAAAGATAGAAAAGCCAGTTCAAATTAGCAAAATTTCTTTAAAAGAAAACAATGAATTGTTTTCTCTTTGTTTTTAACTGTTTTCTTTTGATTTTAACTATTTTCTTTCTCTTTAAAGCACGGTTAATTCAAAGTTTCTATTTCTGAATAGGAGAGAAGATTTTTGAGAGAATATTTAATTAAATAAATAAAGTATGACCTCATAAATGTGTTTTTCTCAATTATTTGAATAATTAAATTCAATTATTTAAATGAGGATATTTATTTAATAATTAAATATTATTTAATTCCTTTTTATGTGTTTTAGCTAAAAGGGGTGATTTTAATTTAATTAAAGTGCTAGGACTTTATAATTAAATTAATTCAATCATAGGGTTTGTTTAGCTAATTGGTTGATATTTAGGAATTAAATATAATGTATGTTTAATGCAGATTTAGGATTTTCTGCATTTGACACTTAGGTCAAGTAGAGTCAGTCAAAACTCAAAATTGCCTAGTACAATAGGACTTTGATGATTCAGAAGAATGAAAAATGCAAAAAAATTGGTTAGGGTTGAAAGATGCCAATTTTGGGGTGTTACATTTTTCCCCTCTTTGAATTGATGTGTGAGTAGCGCATTGATTCAAAGAATAGTTTGATGTCTGAAGCGCAGAAGAATAGTTTTCAAAAATTGATGATGCAAAGATCAATTGATGAAGAATCCAGAGCCATCTCTAGGATAGAGATTAACTCTCTGAAGTCTAGGTTAGATTTCCAAGATGCCTGTCAATTAGGGTTTTTGAGGGTCATCTCTAGAACAAAGCTTGATCTCAAAGATTTAGGTTAGATTCCCCTGATACCTGATAGATTAAGATTTCAAGAATCACCTCCAAAATGAAGGTTGATACTCAGGGATCTAGGTTAGATTGCCTCGATACATAATAGATTGATATCCTTCAAAAGATTGTCCCCGGAATGAGGCTCAACCTTTAGGAGTCAGGGTTAGATTGCTCTAATACCTGTCCATAAAAAGATAGTCAATAGAGATTTTAGAACTATCTCCAGAATGAAGCTTAGTCCCCCAATATCTAGGTTAGATTTCCTAGAAACTGGTTAGATTAAGATTTTGAGAATCATCTCTAGAACAAAGCTTGATCCTCAGGGATCTGGGTTAGATTTCCCCGATACCTAATAGATTGATATCCTTCAAAGACTATCCCCAAAATGAGGCTCAACCTTCAAGAGTCAGGGTTAGATTGTCCCGATACCTGTCCAAAAAAAAAAGATAGTCAATAGAGATCTTTCAGACTACCTCCAGAATGAAGCTTAGTCCCCAATATCTAGGTTAGATTATCCAGACACTGGTTAGATTGATATATTTCAAAGACTATGACTAGAACTAGGCTCAACCTTTAGGAGTCAGGGTTAGATTGCTTTGATACCTATCCATAAAAAGATAGTCAATAGAGATTTTTAGGACTATCTATAGAATGAAGCTTAGTCCCCCAATATCTAGGTTAGATTGCCTAGACACTAGTTAGATCAAGTTTTTGAGAATCATCTCCAGAATGAAGCTTGATCCTCAAGAATTTGAGTTAGATTGCTTAGATACTTAATAGATGACAAGATGTAAGGAACAAAGATGCCCCTATTGATTAAAAGTCGTGGAACACCCAGTTTTGACTGTGAGGTACAAAAAATTGAACATGCCCCAAGTGATGAGATGCCCCTAGCAATGAGAAATTTTGAATATCAGACCAAATTGATTGGAATAGATTCAATGATGTAATCATCCTGCCCCCTTGGGAGAAAAATGGAAAGATGACACGTCATATGATGATTGAGAGCGAGAAATTGTAGATAGATGTTGAATCAGAGATCAAGAAGAACTCATAATAGATTATGAAATAATTCAGAAGATTCAAAATCAAGTTTGAGCGATGTGGAGGTCCAATTAACCAAGTTTGACTAGGGTTGACCAGAGTTGACTAGAGTTGACTTTTGAGGAAAAAGTCAAAGATTTGAGAAAATGTTGATTAGATATGATTCTGAAAAGAAAGCGATGTCAAAAAGTCGACTGCAGAAGTGTTTGATCGCATCGATCCCAAAAAATTTAAAATTCAATTTTGAGCGATATAGAAGTGTCAAATTTTGATTTTGATCATGAAAATGGATTTAGAGCGGTCGAATTAGCTAGTGGTGAAACTTTCATGCAAATCAAAGCACTTTTGAAAATTAGGTCAAAACCTATATATGAGTCCAATAGGTCATTTTCAAATCATTTGCATCTGTTGACTTTTGAGAAAAGAGCTCTGAGAAAAAGTGGTGGTCCCCATGAGCACTCATTGTTTCAAGTGATCCAGGTGGCATAGTTGGCCAGAAGCATATGGACCCCCGGTAAGTGGTCAATTAACCTCTTTGTGATTTTAAATTTCATTACTTTCAGTTAATTTTTTCATCATTTTTTACATTTTTTGGAACGATGTCGCGGGTTGTCACACGAGGAACTAGTTTCTTCGCGTGGCCTGTAAAGAATGCTCATGTGAGAAACTGCCAAAAGATGAATTCTCACACCGGTTGGTGGGTATCCTCACTTGGGAAACCCTTTGATAGGGGGTTTTCTCACGCAGACAGTGATGAAACTTTGTGCGAGGATGAAACTTTGTGCAGCCCATAAAACTTCTTCGCACAAAAGGCTGCTTCTTCGCATGAAGAAAACCTAACAGTTGGAATGTAAAATGAGTCTGCATCACATCCAATAGAATTTGTGTCAGTGTTGTTCCTATCTGTAGGATATCTCTAATGCTTTAATTCTCAATTTTGCATTGATTATCATGAATCATGAGTCAATTACTGATTGTGTGTTGTTATTTGCCTATTTTGCAAGTCGAGTTCCTAGAAATAGCAGTCAAGTCACATCATCCAGCCATCAGTGGGTTGGTGAGATAGTTGGACGATGCAGAGATTGCACATATTGATAGTTTGGGCCTGTCACATCTTTGTGGGATGCCCAAGATTCAGGTAAACCACGGACTACTGGGAGCATTGGTGGAGTGTTTCCATTCAGAATCGAACACCTTCTACCTTCCTCAAGGATAGACGATAGTGACGCTAAAGGATATATATAGGATTCTTTGGATACCCTTCCACTTTCCTAGAGTGGATTATGAGGTACAACCATGGCCAGGTACACTAGCACTGTGAGAGATTTTTTAGGATGAACTCGTCATGGGTAGAGCCATCCCATGGGAGGAGTTTATCAGGGATTATAGGCCCGAGCACTGATTGGCCATGGTGTTGGCAACATTCCTTGGATGCTATCTGATGCCAGATTAAGGTCAGCATGGTTTCAAGTGTGGTTGGGGCCGGATGTTGCAGAGGAAGCTAGAGGAGCCAGTCAAATATGGATGGGGGTAGTGTATGTTAGCCCACATGTAGCATGAGATGCATGAGATTACCTATAAAGAGGCAAAGAGTATGGTGATAGGAGTATTTGTATTATAGGTGTGGGCATGGGAGCACCTGTTGGTTACCTAGCCCATATGCAGTGATCTGAGGGAGCCACTAGAGCCCTACATATGTAGCTATAGAGGATTGATTACTCAGTCTGCACTAGGTAAGATAGAGCACTGGTGAGTTACCCTTGATGAATTGGTAGCTATGACCTGGCAACCATGGAGGTTGACAAAGGATTGGGATGATGCCAGCGGTCAGCTAGGTTACATGCTTGTTTCATGGCAACTCATTGGCCAGGCTATATCTGTGATTAAGCAGTTTCCTCTTACACGTGTTTGGAAATAGTTTGGCCAGGTGTAGGAGATATCACAAGAGTACTGCTCCTATGCTCATTTTGCAGATGAGCTAAGGAAGGGATGGTCAATCAAGTTGGATACTGGTCGATGTGTGATCAATGTACGAGCCCTAGCATGAACTCAATGGGATTATCGGAGTGGGGTTGTAGATGGCTGCATGACCACAAAGTATAGGGAGCATTTCATCACTCATCCCTTCCCAAGGTTTACAGATCTAGTTGGTATGGGAGTACCAGTGCAGGTAGTGCACCCATAGGTGCCACACTAGCAGGCACTAGTTCCTCCACCATAGAAAGTACTGTGGCCACCGCCATAGTAGGCACCATAGCAAGTGCCATAACCATGTATAGTAAAGGTGGACATGCCTGTACGCTAGATGAGGACTGACCCTAGTGCGAGTGGCAGCGGATGACCAAGCAGGAGGAGGATGGTGGCATAGTTGGATGATGTGCCAGAGTAGACAGATTAGAAAGATGTACTAGTGGAGGACCTGATGCAAGAGGATCAACCTACATAGGAGCCAGTATAGGGTCTAGTAGCTAGAGACACCTCATCACAGGCACAGGAGGCCCTGCAAAGAGCTAGAGAGAGGGTGCAACAGCTAGTGAGGCAGGTTTCTAACTTGCAGGTACAAGTTGTTGTGCCAGTTGCTTGGCTACTAGATAGAGATTGGGAGTTGGAGGATATCCGAGGGCAGCTAGAGAGG
>MU223928.1:1377504-1410673 GCA_018584345.1 Thuja plicata | reverse complement strand
TCACATTTTATTGTTTATGAGATTTTTCCTATATGCGAATATGTTTAGATGATATAGAATGTATGCAAATGTATGCAAATGAATGAACATGTTTTGAATATATGTAGATGTATGAAATGCACATGTATGTAGATGCAGATTTGTATGTATGTAGATGATTTATGCGAATGCACTTGTGAATGGAAATATGTAAATGCAATGTGTAAATGATAATGCAAATGTAATGTATATGGTACTAACATCTAATGTAGGGTGTCCAGATGTGTGACATATGCTAACAAAGAGATTATGTGAAGAATTGAGAGTGAGGATCGAAAACTTGTGCAGTCGTGATGAAACCAGAACTCTAAAGAATAACTCCCCAATGTACAAATCTAGGAGAACACAATGAAGTGAACATCGAATTGCTGCCATAATGCAAGTCTAGAATGAAAATGAAATCTTATGCTAGATGTAATCCCTAGGACATGGTTGTGAGACCCATTGTATAATCATCATCATTGAGCATTTTTGGAACATCAAAGTGGATACAATCCTTACTGGTGCCACTGCGACCATAAGGATATGAATATGACTTTCATTGGATAAAATGTAGGAAACGAGTGTAGGCACTAGGGCACAAAAGCCAAGATGACCTGAAAATTGTTTCCAGTTGATGTTGCAAAAGTACACCAGTATTGAGGCATTCAAAGTCAAGATAACCATGAATGTAATCTTGCGTAAACAAATAGAGAAATAACAGTCAAGGAGATGGTACCGACCTCACCATGGCGTACAAATAAACAAGATCGAGGGATGTGAGGATTTTCCACCTTAGTGTGGGAGCTCTTATCACAAACACCCTATTTATTTGACATTTTTGGATCATTGGGACTACACCAACAAGCAGTATAAAAAGAAAATATCAATGAAATCCATGAGAATAGACAACATACAAAGAAAGATTCAATTATAGCTCAGCCAGTTTCAAAGTTTTTGAATATGTATGTGTAGAGGGTGTTGAAAAACACTGTTGTGCTTATGAGTGCATTGTGTTTGATTGTTATCGATAGATGTTTACGTTTGAGATATCCAATGTGTGTTGAAAAACATAGATGTGTCCAAAGATAGTGTTGACAAACACTATTTATGGTGGTATTGAAAAATACTAGTTTGTATTAGTAGTGAGTTGTCCTTGAGAATTGACAAGACTACCAGCTCTAGATGCAATCATATTTGAGGACCCATGCCCCTGGTGATGGTGACTAACTTGACATATGCTATGAGGACAAACCATATTTGGTTGCCTCTAGGCGTATGGCACTGAATTAGTGTCAAGTCAGTAGGGTTCGCAAAGGAACCAAAGTGTCACGAAAGTGATCGAAAGCTTTGTACAAACTAAAGAAAATAATGGTCAAGACTGACTATCGATAGATAGGGCATTGAGTACAACTCCAACTAGAATGGATGTGAGAAATCTCAATAGTAAAATGACAGTAGGCAGACGCAGTGAGAACCATTGGTGACTGACGCGAGAAAGATTCTCAAGTGAAGAGATTGTAGCAATAGCTAGGCATCAACAACAAGATGTAGTGAGAATCACTGGTGATTGATGTGAAGAGTAATAGGACTATTTCCCCTAGACCAGGAAGGTTGTCCCTAGAGTATGACCAGTTTCAATCCATGTAAGTTGGTGTCTTGACAGGAAACTGAAAGCATGCAAAAATCAAATGCAAGCAGTAAAGAAGGAAAGCAGCAAAGCAGGAAAGAAAATGTATAAAGCCAAGTGGTGTTGCGATAGATATAGCAATGTGGAAAAAGAGGCACCTGTTTACTAGGTTTTTACCTTCTTGGCAGAAATTCTTTTTTTTTCTACCATGACACCTGTTTGCCAAGTTTTCATCAATGGCACCTTTTTTTCTTTTTCTTTCTTTTTTTTTGTATTTTTTAATTTTTTAATTTTTTTGTGTTTTTGGAATATATGATTTTTTTGGAGATACATCAAAGCGCCTATTGCTAGATTTTCACTAAGATGATCATTTTTTAAGGACTTTTTCAGATTTTCAGAATTTTTTCAGGACTTTACTATATGCATGAGCATACTGAAGATGTCTCAGCTGTAGAATCATTTCATATGAAGAGCATTGATGGGCTCTTTGAGTTTTTCTCCTTCAGTACTAGAAATTTGATAGGTGCCAGACCCAAATACTATTGTGACAACATACAGACCAAGCCAATTTAGTTCAAATTTTCCTTTCTAGATCTGATGTTGTTGATTCTTAGTGTTCTCCCTCAGAACGAGGTCACCCGCTTGGAAATAACTTGTTCGAATCTTCTTGTTATAGCTCTTGGACATCCTTTTCTGATATGCTCTAAGCTGATCAAATGCCACTTTCTGACATTCATCAATTAGTTCTAGCTCTTGTAGCCTAGATATTATGTTATCATCATCAGTAATGAGGCCTTTCAGAGAGACTTGTAGAGAAGGAATATCAACCTCAATTGGTAACATAGCATCTACTACATAAACCAAAGCATAGGGCATAGCCCTTGTTGGTGTTCTTATGCTTGTCTTGTATGCCCAGAGAGCTAGATTGATCTAGAGATGCCAATCTCATCTAGATTTGTGCACTGTGCAATGCAGGATTTTAAGGATTGTCTTGTTTGATGCTTCCGCCTGTCCATTACCTTGAGGATAATATCTAGAAGACTAATGCTGAGTAATTTTAAACTTAGAGCATATCTATGTCAAATCCTTGTTTTTGAATTGCCCCCCATTATCAGTGATTATTGCTAAGGGTACACCATACCTGTAGATGATGTAGTTGAGAATAAACATAGCTACTGATTTTCCTTTGGAAACGGTGAGAGGGACTGCCTACACCCACTTGGTAAAATAGTTTGTAGCTATGATGATGAACTTATGTCTGTTTGAGGATGAGGGGTAAATATGACCCACCAAGTCAAAGGCCAATTGTTGGAATGGCCAGAAAGTAATGAAGGGAATAAGCTCCTTAGCTAGAGCATGAATCAGATTACCATGTAGTTGACACTATTTGCAAAACTTAGAAAACTATGTAGCTTCTTTTTCCATATCTGGCCAATAGTAACCAGCTCTAATAAGTTTACGGGCTAGTGTCAGGCCATTAGAGTGAGACCCATAGATGTCTTCATGCACCTCTACTAATGCACGTTTGGACTCATCAGGTTCTAAACACCTAAGAAGGGTACCGTCTAGACCATGCCTATACAATTCATTAGATATGATGACAAACCGTGAAGCACTATGCATTAAGTGACATTTCTCATTTTGAGTGTAAGTATTTAGAACAATCTAGTCATGAAGGTAGGATTAAATATGATGGTAGCGGGATGAGTCATGTCCAATGATAGAACAAATCATCTGGGACTCAGGGGAATCATAGGCTGGGTATCATAATGTATCCACTAGGAATCCATGTCTAAAATCATTTTCTAGCCATTTTATTATCTGCCCTTGGAACTTGTTGAAATGTGATGTGAACAAAATACTTTCTTAAGGTCATCAACCAATTATTTATAGGGCACCATCTTGTCATCTTTTGTGTGATAGATATCATTTACTTGATTGATGACTAACTATGAATCTCCAAGGGCATTGAGCTCATCCACTCACCATTCAAGGGTGATCTTCATACCATTGGTCAAGGCTTCTTACTCGACAATGTTGTTTGTACAAGGAAAAAAAATCTTGTATGCTTTCGGTGAAGATTACCTTTGAGGTGTGATGAACAGTATGCCAGCACTTGACCCCTATTTGGTAAATGAACCATCAAAGAACATAGTCCAGGATTGATGTGTGAGAAGTAATATGGACTCATCTAGGAATTCAATGTGCAATGGTTGATGATCTACTAGAGGTGCTTCCACCAATTGATCTATAATTGCTTACCCCTTAATGGCTTTTCTTTCTACATACTCAATATCAAATTCTTCGAGAAGAATGACCCATTTATCTAGTCTACCTATGAGGGTAGCTTTACTGAGCAAATATTTTAGAGGATCAATTTTAGCAATAAGGCTTGTAGTATGAGCCAGCATGTAGTGTCATAGTTTTTGTAAAGAAAATACCACTGTGAGGCAAGCCTTCCCTATAATAGAATAGGTTGTTTCATATGAGACCAGAGTTCTACTAATGTAGTAGATATCCCTTTCTTTGTTTTTTTGATCTTCTTGAGGTAATAGGACACCCAATGATGTATTTGTAGTAGATATGTAAAGTATAAGAGACTTCCCATGAATAGGAGGAATCAATTTAAGCGGGTTCGCAAGATATTGTTTAATTTGCGTGAACACCTCATCACATTCTTTGTTCCATTGGTAGGTCACACCTTTGTGTAAAGCCTTGGTGAATGGTTGTGACTTGTCCGCCAATTGTGAGATGAAGTGCTAGATAGACTGTAACCGACCTTGAAGTCCTCTCATTTGTCTGATATTATTTGGTGGCGGCATTTCCATGATAGCTTGAACTTTCTCAAGATCCACTTAAATGCATTTTGTAGAGATGATATAACCAAGAAAATTTCCAGATGTTACACCAAATGCACATTTCTTAGGATTGAGCCTCAGACTGAACTATTCCATGCCATCTAGTATAGGACACAGATCCGAAAGGTGTTTCTCTTGTTGCATTCTCTTAGCTAGAGAGTCATCAACATAATCTTCCATTTTTTTATGCATCATGTCATGAAATATGGTGGTGAAAGCTCTTTGATATGTAGCACCAGCATTCTTTGAGTCCAAAGGGCATGAAATTCCAATAGAAAGTGCCCCATGCACATGTAAAAGAAGTTTTCTCTTGGTCCTCTGGCGTGATCTTTATCTGGTTATAGCTAGAGAGACCATCCATTAGTGAGTACATTTCATATCATGCTGTCATATCTACAATCATATAAATATTAGGCAATGGAAAGTCATCCTTAGAACATGCCTTATTCAAGTCTCTGAAGTCTGTGCAGACTCAGATAGATTTGTCATGTTTAGACACTGGAACAATGTTAGAGATCCATTCTGCATAGTCAATTGCTCTGATAAACACTGCTATAAGAAGTTTCTCCAATTCAGCCTTGACAAGTAGAGCCACATGTGGATGCATTTTCTGAAGCTTTTGTTTAACAAGATTGATGCCTGGTGCAATGGACAAATGATGTAATGATTAGATTAGGGTCTAACCCCGGCATGTCTAAATATTTCCATGCAAAGTTTATCTTTTTACTCTAAAAGAATGTAATGAATTCCTCTCTTTCTGTCTCAGATAATGATTGTGCCAAATGAATGATCTGAGGTTCAGCCTTTGTACCAAAGTTGATTGGTTGAGTTGGTTTGATTAGCACAGATGATTTTTCCTAGAAATGACTTGGAAGCATATCAAGTATCTCATCTTCAGGCACCTCAGAGAGGTTTTTACCCTTGGATACATCCTTTATTTTGACTTTTTAAGGCTTTGACACTGCCACAATGTGGTTTTCACCATCAGAGCACCTATTTTTTCTTCTTTTTATTTTGTGACTGAGATACTTGATATCAGCCTCAGTCATGGTGACACTTTCTTCGCTAGTGGAGGATGTTACAATCTTGACAATGTTGAGGTAACAAGAAAGAGCGTAATCATTCTAGAATGTAAGGACTTCATTAGATGGGGAGGGAGAGTTATAGTCTATAAGCTTGGGATGGTAGAGTGAAAGAGAAGTGATGGGTTCAAGTGTGTTCATGGTATAATCATCAAAATCATGGATGAGAAGGTTAGGACCTAGAGGGATCTCATCCAAAGGTGTAGTCAAATTCCTTTGATTCCTAGAGACCATAGTAGAAGACATGTTAACTTCTATGGAATTAGACTCATTTGAACTTACACTAGACCCCTCACCTACTTTGAGAAGGTTTTCATATGTGTGCACTATATCTATATCCCTGTCATAGGTGGCATATGGAAAATCATCAAACTCATACTCATGAGTATGTTTCATCATTGGGCGTCATATCAAGAACATGAGTGAAATCAACCCTTTGTCCCCAGTTTGGATGAGTTCTGCCTAGAACCTCTACTATGGTTAGATGAGCACCTTTTTACCTAGGTACCTCATCAATTTTTGTAGTAACTTCCACTTCTTGTTTAGTGAGAAGTGGTTGGGATTCCTGTTCAAACTACTCTTGGAAGTGTGGTGGTATGTACAAATCACCCTGATGACCTAGATTTATAGTTTTCATTTCTTTCCACTATTCATAGGTTAATGGAGCAAGGGAAGTGGTGTCATCAGAGTCACTATTAGTCTTGACTGTACTAACACATAATATAAAGTCATCTAGCTCAGCAAAGAATGCTGCCAAATTTGGAGGAATGGGACAAGGGAAGCAATCCTCCTCAGAACTGTCTTTGGACTCTTAAATTTTAGATGTATCTTCAGGTGTTGGTTGTTGATCTACTTTAGGTACAAACTTGTTTATCCCCAGTTGAAATGTGAGTTTCTTGAAGCCTATACCTATAGAGTCATATTTGTGTCGACCAATAGCTTCAAGTGGTGCAATCAATCCTTTATGATTCACACCTATGGGACCATTCCCTTTGTAACCAAAGCGTTGCATAATAGTTAGACCCTTGCCATACTATTTGGGTCTTATATCATAAGGTGGAGTGCTTTGTTCAGAAGTTTCCTCCCCTTTATAAATCCAAGCTTTGATAGCCATGTTTTCAGCTTCTTCTTCCAATGGTATTGTGGCTTGTACAAAGGTACCACCATATTTTTTTGAGGAGGAACTGTGGATGGTTTAGTGTTCTCAAAAGGTCTCCCAAAAGAATGTGGAGACAAAGGAAGAGATGTAATGAATAGCATAGGTTCAATCTGATATCCTCTCATCTCAGTTTCCTTGAGTGTCAGACCCTTTTCCATTTCCTTTAGTTTAGTCTCGAGGAACTCAGTAGACTCTCTATTGGTAGGCACAAAGATGTCAGCGGATTTTGTGAGTGTGTTGCAATCATAGCGTGTATTAGTAGGTATAGTCACTTTAGATCCTTGGAATGGGACCTTAATGAACTGATGATATGTCAAAGGGACAGCCTGCATTTTTTGGATCCATGTCCTTCCCAACAAAATATTGTATGCTAAAGGAATGTCAAGCACTTGGCAAATAACATCCCTTTCAATAGGGCCAAATCTGATTGGTAACACAACTAGCCCCTTAGATTTTCATTCTTTTTCATCATAGGAATTAATATTAATATTTTTGCGGGCATCTATGTAGTATTCATTGTAGCCTAACTCAATAAGGAAGCTAGCAAAGCAAATGTTGAGGCCATCACCGTTATCTATGAGAACACGACAAACACACTTTGGACCAATCATGACTTCAATATGCAACATTGTTATGGGGGTGACTCAAAGAATGGTCATCTTCCTTAGAGAAAGACAAGTAATGGGAGAAGGTCAAGTGACCTACCATGGATTGAAACCAGTCAAGATCAAGATCTTTTGGGACATTTTCCTCGGTGAGGGCTTTGTCAAGGATCTCCCTGTGAGCAGGGGAGATTTTTAGCAGCTCAAAGATGGTGATCTAAGCATTAGTACATTGTAATTGATCTAGAATGCTATAATTGGAAACATTAGATGAGGAACCCAATTTTAGATTCTTATTGGTAGAGCCAACTGTAGCTTTGTCTGCAGGTTGTGTTGGTGTAGACATAGAAGGCTCAGGGCCTTTGACGATGATCTTAGAACAAGATTGAGTAACAACATTTGCACTAAACTAAGAATTTTCTTGTTTGGAGGACTGAGGCGTAGACCCTCTCAAGATGAAAGGAGTTTTGGGCTTGGGAGTGTCTTTCCTTCCCTTGAGAATGACAACAATATAGTATTTAGTATCAACAAGCTCAACCATATTAATGACATTGTCGTTATTGGTGTATGTATAGTTTACCTCGGCATCAGTATTTTTGCCTTTAGATGATTCACCTTTTCCATGAGGAGGAAATGGGTCTTTGAAAGCTTGGTGATCTGAGTTCTTGTTGTGACCTCCCACAAGAATAATCTCACTATCGATGAGATCCTAGATTTTATGCCAAAATTTAAGACAAGTAGCCATTTTATGACCTTTGTTTTGGTGAAAATCACAATAAGAAGATTCATTCCACCAAGAGGGTCTTGGTTGCGGATCATAAGGTCATGAATTATCTAGAGGAGTGAATTCATGCTTGGGTCTAGGAGCCCAAGGTTTAGAGCTGGAAAAATGCAAAGTAATAAGTTTGGATTCTACCACAACCTATTCAGTGGCCTTGGATTCCTGCATTGTGGTAGTGAGATTAAAAGCAACCTTTGAAGGCTTGGGAGTCACATTGTCTACAACTCCATCATTCATAACATTTTGGTTCTTGTTTGGAAATTTTGGTTTATCTTTGCTTGAGGAGGAAGGCCCTTGTTTATTTTCCTTGTGTAAGGTCAATTTTTCTTTCTTGACCATAAATGTATCAATTCTCATAGCTTTCTTAGTCATGTCTTCAAAGGTTAAATGAACTTGCAGCTATACTTGATACCCAAATTTGGGAAGAAGATTGTCTAGAAATATGTCCAACTTTTCAGATTCAGGTATTTTTGAGAATATCTTGTATAAAGTTGTCTCCATCTTTGGAGAAATGTTAAGAAGGATTACCCATGATTTTGTTTCAAGTTGCAAAGATCTCGGATGTGAACTAGATGTTGGATGTTGTGAGAATAGTGTTGTAGAAACAAATTGGCAATTTTGTCAAAAGTTTTGATGCCATTTGGTAGCCTAAAGGACCATTCCAAAGCTAGCCCTCCCAAAATATGTGGGAAGAGATGCATGAGGTAGGTTGTATCATGTATAAAATCCATAGAGAGAGCACCAAAATCTCTCAAATGATCATTGGGATCGGATGTACCCAAGTATTTATCGCAATTGGGAAGTTCAACTCCTTTGGGAAAAGGAGGCATGCATAGACTCTTATCAAATGGGAATGGAAAAATGTTTTCCAGTGTGAACTATGTAGCAGGTTTGTCTTTATCCTTCATGAGTTGAATAATTTGTTCTTGCATACTTTGGACTTGTTTTTTTAACTTGGAGTTTTTAGTTTCCTACTCTTTAGTGACAAGCGTCTCTACATTGTAGTTGGAGGGTAACTTAGCCACTTGATTGGCTAGTTCGAGAAGGTATTTCTATTTTTCCTTAGTTAGAATGATTTCCATCATCTTGCAGAAATATTTATTGGCATGAGCATTCGCAATATCTACTTGGCTTATTTTTGTTTCCTCATCATTAGGGGGGTCTTGAAAAAGGAATTTACCCCTAGTTTTAGAGAGATCATCTCTGCTATGTTCACCTGATTGGTCATAGTCTGCCATCTTGCTAGAATGCAAGTGTTTAGTGTGTAAAGACTCAGTATGAGAAGGTTGAGTGTCTTCAAAATTTGGATATTCTTGGAACAAAGGGTTTTGAACCTGACTAAAATCCACTAGAAATAACCGTTTGACGTAAGGTCAAAGTACCAGAGAGGGAGATCGAGATGATTCCTCACTAGATGTAGCTGGCAATGGTGTGGAAAGTGCATATTCTTCTTGATTGATTGAAGGGAATATTTTTCCACTTTGAGTTGTAAGAGTCATAGACAAAGGTTGTACAAGGAATTTGAACTAGGACCACACTTGAAACTATCTCAGAGTGAATGCACAAAAAGTGCCAAAAGGTGAAGTATACTTGGTGAAAATCATCAGAAATGAGGCTAGAACAGCCAAGAGGTGACTATTGTGACACAAGGTATGACAACATAGTAGAAATATACCAAAATATATGAGACGAGACTAGTTTAAGCAAGAATCACATAATTCTCAACCCAAGAAATGAAGTTGAAGACTGTGTGCATATAGAAGGTAGATAAACAGACCCAGAAATGAGATCAGATTTAGTAGAAGGATGCTGGATAGATAGGAAATTGCTTACTATTTTGACAAAATGCTTCAGACTCGCATGAAGAAGTATGTTCTCACGTGAAGATTCTCACAGGCTCGCGCGAAACTATGCAGTCCTACTCGAAGAATGATGATAGACTAGTGAATAAAAGTGACCAATTGATAAATAAAATGACAACAAGATTGCAATTTTTCACGTGAAATTTTCCATCATGTCACACAAAGTTTCTCAGATAATAATGCGAAGATGGTAGAATGTCACGTGAGACTTGGCAGTTTTGACAAATTAAATTCTATAGAATCGGACAGTTAAGACCAAATTGCATTTTTTGAGACAAGATCATGTTGTTTTCTGACAGAGAGTTTGAGTTATAGATTGTTTTGGACATGTTCAAGTTTGATAGTTTGTGTAATTTGACATTTGTTTTGATTTTTTAAATGATACACCCACACAAAACACATTAAACATAATGTTTATAGTACCAGAACAGACACATCACAATCCTAGGATAGCCAGGGCAGTATCTGTTGAATCCCCACTTGAACCAAATTTTAGCTACACCTACTCATAGTGGACAACTTAGAATCTTGGAGGCATGGGATCCTCCTTACATGTGCACTCACTTCTCAGGCACACCAAGCTTTGAACCCCAAAGGAATTGCTTTCTAAAGGGCGGTTGTCTCTACTAAGAGCTATAAAAGTGTGGGGCATCTTAGTCAGTCTCTGACCTTCTGCGCCAATAGATAGAGGGTTTTTGGATACTATAAAAATGGTTTGTAGTAAGGACATCCATTCAGGTGGTTGTGATCAAGTCATTTTCCCAATTAAGGGGGCTCTCCCAATCCTTTCAAAGCAAGGCTTTCACCTTAACGATGTCAGGACTTTAACACACCACTAGGGTACTGGAGGAGATTTTGGTTGCCACAACGAATTCACATGTGTCCTTTATGAGATTAATCACAATGGAATTTTTATATACTAGTTTGGAAGGGCTTGGCTTTAGCCTGTTACCGGTTGGGCATCCACTCTCACTAGCTCTGCTAAAGGTCTTGGGAGGTAGCCACACTAGAAGAATCATATGAATTTCTCTTACACCCAAGATCCATAAAGGCAAGGGGAGAGGATACATTCATATAGTTCTTGGAATTACAAACTAGAAAACACTTCAATCAAGCAAGACAATGATTCATTTTAAGCACCAACTGAAGTGTGTTCTAACTACTAGAAATAGAAATGAGAGTTTTGTAAAAACATGTGTGTCTTCGACAAGTGTCCTGCAGTAAATACGTTAGTAGTTTGTAATTTCTTTCTTCATCTTAGCATCTTGAAAAAAATTGTTAAGCTGTTTCAGAGATAAACTAGAAAAACATAGTCAACAACAAACAAAAACCATTAGTGGTCAGAAATTAGCAGAAACAGAGATATAAAAAAAACTACAATTTAAAGCTCACCGAAGTCAAATGTCACACGAAGAAGTATTACAATCTACGCGAAGAAATGCATCAAAGTGCATGAAGAAATTCATGTACTTGCAAAATGTCGCATGAACTTTCATTATAGAGATGTACGGACAAAAACTAGATTTGATCAAAAAAGTGTAGAATGAGGCCAAAAAGTAAATTTTTGAGCCCCACGGTGGGCACCAGAAATGTATATGTTAAATTTGGCCTTGCTATTCAACCATAAACTTCAACAAAGTCCTTGTTCATTAGCCACATATAGAAGTGAATATGATTTATTCATCCTGCATGCCTGTATGATTCGACCTGTTGCCTTCTATCTAGATGGGGTTTCAAATAGCTCTTAGAACGAGAGTCTCACAATCATAGACCAATCTAAGAATGAAGGATTTTCTCCATGAATATGATGCAATGTAATGCAAGATTGATCTAAATGATATTGAAAGATGCAAGATTAATCTAAATTAATTAAACTAAGACATGGTTGCAATGAAATTAATCTAAGAAATTGACATTAATGTATTGCAAAATGAGAGCTTTTAACTAGAAATGAGATGATAAAAAATGTAGCAGCAATTCGTTATTCTAACAATGCATAAAAAAGACTGGGGGTTTGAATGAGAAATGGGAGTTCTTTTATAGACTGAGAACCTATTCAGAATAGAAAGTTTCCTTTTTGAAATAAAACAGATAGAAAATCGAGTTCAAATTAGCAAGCTTTCTTTAAAAGAAAATAATGAATTGTTTTCTCTTTGTTTTTAACTGTTTTCTTTTGATTTTAACTGTGTTCTTTCTCTTTAAAGCACAGTTAATTCAAAGTTTCTATTTCTGAATAGGAGAGAAGATTTTTGAGAGAATATTTAATTAAATAAATAAAGTATGACCTTATAAATGTGTTTTTCTCAATTATTTGAATTAAATTCAATTATTGAAATGAGGATATTAATTTAATAATTAAATATTATTTAATTCCTTTTTATGTGTTTTAGCTAAAAGGGGTGAATTTAATTTAATTAAAGTGCTAGGACTTTATAATTAAATTAATTCAATCATAGGGTTTGTTTAGCTAATTGATTGATATTTAGGAATTAAATATAATTTATGATTAGCGCAGATTTAGGATTTTCTGCATTTGACACTTAGGTCGAGTAGAGTCAGTCAAA
Source organism: Thuja plicata (assembly GCA_018584345.1). Classification (NCBI taxonomy): domain Eukaryota; kingdom Viridiplantae; phylum Streptophyta; class Pinopsida; order Cupressales; family Cupressaceae; genus Thuja; species Thuja plicata. The sequence goes on along the minus strand of MU223928.1, from coordinate 1,398,117 downwards.
ACTCATAATTGCCTAGTACAATAGGACTTTGATGATTCATAACAATGACAAATGCAACAAAATTGGTTAGGGTTGCAAGATGCCAATTTTGGGGTGTTCCAGTGGACTGTTATTCCTAGAAATTGGTATTAGAGTTGTTGGTCCTTAGAGAGAAATCTTAACAGCTTGAGGTGATCCTGAAGATGACTTACTATAGGAAGGATAGTCCAAAATTGGATCCTGAAAACTTTGACAATTGAAAGAACAAGATGAGAACACATTTTCTATGCTTGGGAATTGACTACTAGATGATCACAAAAATAACAAAAACTATAAAGAATAAGGATGAATTGGATAAAGCTACTGAAGACAAAAATAATTTATTTTCATAAAATATTGTCACAAGGGAATCATTGATCAACCCACTTTCTAAAGGTGAATTCACAGAAGTAAAAGACTTAGATTTTGCACATGAAATTTGGACAAGATTAGAAGCACTGTATGAAGGAGATAAGTTTACAAAAATGGCGAAGCTACAAAACTAGAAGACAAATATGGAATCATTGGAATTGAAAGATGACTAGAAAATTAGAGAATATGCACAGAGAATTACTGACGTGGTTACTGGAATCAGGAATTCTGGAGGTACTTACAATGAGTAATAAGTGATTGCAAATATTCTTAGATCTCTGACACTTTCATACAAAACTAAAGTAAAAGCTATAGAGGAGATTATACCTTTGGCAATGAACTTCAGTAGAGAGATTTTTATTGGAAAGCTAACTAATTTTGAGGCCATAGAATTTTGAGATTGTCTACCTGAAGTTGAGAGAGCATTCAAGGTGACTGTGCATAGAAAGAAAAAGACCTTATTTGGAATTGTGAGCACCAACAATAGTGACTTGAGAGAATAACTTAGAGACTATGTTGATGAATGGGAATAGATACAAGAGTAAGAAAGAAAACTAGATGAAGTGGTAGCCCTGATCGCTAGAAGAGAAAAGAGAGGTAATATTAAATTTGAAGGCAAGTTACCTTTGAAATGTTTTTCATGCAACAAGATAGGTCATTTTTCATCTCGATGTCCTACGAGGGCTCCAAAACATAAACCTAAGTCTTACAAATCAAAGTATCCAAAATACAAGGAATGTTATTATGCTAGTGAAGGTGTTTCTGATGATGAAGTTGTTGACTATGATGAAATTTGATTTATTTCTATTAAGAATGATGAACCTATACATGAAGAAAAAGCATTAGTATCTCATGTTGAAAAGAAATCTAAATAGGTTATAGATAGCGGTTGTTCACATCATATGAATGGAGATAAAAACAAGTTTGTTAGTCTAAAAAGATATGATGGTGGTGTTGTTAGATTTGGTGACAATATTCCTAATCTTATCATTGGAGTTGGATCTATTTCTCTGGATGTAAAAACTAATACTTACAATGTACTGCTTGTTGATGGACTTAAGCATAATTTATTAAGTGTTGGACAACTAGTGGACAGAGGTTATCAATTGAAATTCATTTATGGGAAATGTTTTATCAAAATTAAATTATGAGACTTGATCACATCTGGTCCTAAATCTAGAGGTAATGTATTTGAAATGAATACATATGAGGCTTCTTGTTTTATTGTGAAGGTTGAGGATAGTTGTTAATAACATAGAAGATTTTTTCATGTTAACTTTGATAACAATGTGAAGGAAAGTATGACTAATGGAGTAAGAGATCTACCTAAGCTTGTGAAACCATCTAACACTATGTGTAGAGAGTGTGTTATGGGGAAGTAGACTAGAAGCAGTTTTAAAATAAAATCTTATTCAGAAAAAGGGAAGTTGGATCTGGCACATACATATTTGTGTGGTTCTACAAGAACAAGATCTTATTATGGTGAAAGATACTTTATACTTTTTGTTGATGAATTTTATAGAATGATGTGGGTTACATATTTAAGAGAGAAATATGAGGCATTTGAAAAATTCAAGATATTCAAAGAAAAAGTTGAGAATGAATTAGATTTGAAGATAAAATGTTTGAGATTTGATAGAGGTGGTGAGTTTACTTGAGATTTATTTAATACCTATTGTGAAGATCATGGAATATTCAGACAAACATCTGCTCCTAGGACACCACAATAGAATGGGATAGCAGAGTGAAGAAGCATAAGAATATTAGATGTTGCCAGAACTATGATGCTGGAAGGAAATGTATCGCATGTTCATTGGAGAGAAGTTGTTGGTACTGCTGTGTACACCTTGAACAAAATTTAAATCAAAGAAGGTACAAGTAAGAATCCTTATTAATTATGGTTTGATCATACTCCTACTATAAATTATTTTAGAATAGTTTGAAGTAAATGCTATGTCAAAAGAGATGATGAGATAGGGAAGTTTGATGCTAGAAGTGATGAAGGTATCTTCCCTGGTTATTCTACTAAGAGAAAAGCCTATAAATTTTTCAATCTGAGATTGAGGATGTTGATTGGAAGCACTAATGTGAGGATAGATGAAAATTTTCAGATTAAAGAAAAAATGTAGAACTGTAGTCAGATTGTAGAGATAAAAGAGGTCACTACTAATCCTGTAGAACCTTTGGAGATTGATGATGAGATAGAAGATGAATCAATTGAGGTTACTGAAACTCTTAAGATTCTGAGGTATGTTAAGAAGAACCATCCTAAAAATCAAATCATTGGAAATGCAAGTAAAGGAATGATGAAAAGATCAAAAGTAAGAGATGAAATTTGTTTGACTTCTCAAGTTGAGTCGAAAACTACTGATGAAGCATGTAGAGATAAATCATGGACTAAAGATGTGCAGGAAGAACTAGAACAGATAAAGAAAAACAACACTTGAGAATTTGTTCCAAGACCTAAAAACAAAAATGTGATAGGAACTAAATGGGTTTTTAGAAACAAAATGAATGAGGAAGGAATAGTGGTAAGATTTAAGGCTAGACTGGTTTGTATAGGCTACTCGCAACAAGAAGGAATAGAATTTGAAGAAACATTTGCTCTTGTTTCTAAGTTGGAAGTCATGAGATTATTTCTTTCTTATGTTGCACATAAACACTTTAAAGTATATCAGATGGATGTGAAATCTGCATTCTTGAATGGAGATTTGGAAGAAGAAGTATACATAGAGCAACCTGATGGATTTCCTTTGATAGAAGATGAAGACATGGTTTGTAAGTTGAAGAAAACATTGTATGGACTGAAACAAGCACTGAGAGCATGGTATGCAAGACTAGACATGTATCTACTTCATCTTGGTTTCAGAAAAGGTAATGCATACAATAATTTATATTTAAGAAATGGTGAAGATGGAATCTTAATCATAGAAGTTTTTGTTGATGATATCGTTTTTGGAGGCAATGATAAAATGAGTAAAAATTTCTCTAAAGAAATTGAAAATGTCAATGATTGGTGAGATGAAATTTTTTCTTGGTTTACAAATTAATCAGAATAAGAATGGTATTTTTATATCTCAGACCAAGTACCTTAAAGGAATGTTGAAGAAGTTTGGAATGGATGATTGTAAATCTGTTTGGACACCCATGGTGACTAGTTATAAACTTACTAGTAATGATGAAACTTAGAGTGTTTTTTCAGACAAAGTACAGATCAATGACTGGAGGTCTACAATATCTAACTCACACTAGACCAGATATTTCCAATGCAGTTGGAATTGTGGCAAGATATCAAGAAGATCCTAAAGAGACACACCTTGCTGTTGTGAAAATAATTTTTAGATACTTGTAAGGAACAATAGAGTATGAATTATGGTATGAAAAATATGATGACTTTATTTTAAATGCTTATACTAATGTTGATTGGGAAGGTAGTGTGGATGATCGAAAGAGTACTAGTGGTGGAGAATTTTTCATTGGAAAAAGGTTGGTTTCATGGTTAAGTAAGAAGCATGACTGTATTGCTCAGTCCAGTGCTGAATTTGAGTATGTTGCTGCTGTTATAAATTGCACACAAGTTGTTTGGATGAAACAAATTTTGGACATAGGAATAGTTTTTGAAGAGCCAGTGGTTATCCATTATGATAACACTAGCAAAGTGAATATGTCGAAGAATACTATAATGAATTCAAAGACTAAACATATTTTTATTAAGTATCATTTCTTGAAAGACAAGGTAGTAGAGAAAGATATTAGACTAGAGTATGTTAGCACAAAGGAACATATAGTAGATATATTTACAAAACCTTTGCCAAAAGATGATTTTGAGTATCTCAGATGCATGATTAGGGTGAGAGCCCCTCCTATGTTAATTAATTAATGCAAGCATGCATCAGTTCAGTGGCTTTCAGAGCTATATCATTTTCTAGACTTGATGTATCGATATACTCCTCAGGGGGAGTGATTGTAGGAACACCATAGAGCACATTTGGGTGATTTTGCACCTAGTTGTTAGACATGAAGATTTGAAAAAGCTACACCTTATAGAAGATAAAGAAGAGTTATGGCACGCTTTTCCATTGTTCTCAAAGTGGGAGAGATTTTATGTGAAAATCCCTACTGCTCCAGAAAGAATTATGTTGAGGATATTGAGAAGATTGTATTGAGAGAGAGTATTTTTGGGTTGATGGATTTTCCCATATGTTTTAATTAATGTGAAAGGGAGAGATTGTTGGATGATATTAGAATTGGGTACTGCTAATGTTGTTGACATTCATGTTTTGTCACTAATGTCAACCTATGGAGAGAACATACTGGTTATTACTATTGTATGATGACTGATAGAAGTGTACAAACACTGTACAGATGAATAAGAATGAGAAAAGATGATGATATGTAGAAGGATGTGTGATGAAATTAATCCTAAGGTATCTTGGCTTAATATTCCATATTGGAGTTGTTACAGATGTTTTAGTGAAGACTCATTTATGGACTGTGATAGTGATGCTTGATAGAGTGAGTCTTTGTTTTTTTGGGATATCTTACAGGCGATGATGATTCAGGTTATGCAAGCTTAAGAGATGACATAAGGCATATTGAGGAATGTTTGTTTTTTATCACAAGTTGTGTGATTTTTTGTGATGTTAGCTGTGGTGTGTATTCTGGAAGAGACCTATTTGGGGCTAACTTCAGAGATGTAGCATGCATTATGGATTGCGAGCGTGGATTGCGGATCTTGGATTATATCTTATGTATTTTAATTGATGTTTACTCATTTTAGGTACCTTGTGTATCTTAGAAAGCGGTTAAATAATTATTTGTACATTAGGAAAGCTTAATTCACCAACCTAATCAATTATTGTAATAGGGTATATATGAGAGATCTTTTCTTTTGAAAAGGTGTGATGTATGATGAGAAGGTAATTGAAAAGACAAAGAAGTGTGGAAGTTGTGAAGCTTGATTAACTACTGGATGTAGAGAAGAGTTTGTGATTATAGTACTTCATTGGAACTGACTAAGAAAAGATAGTTTCTATCAGACAATTCACTAGATTGTATATTTCTGATATACACTTGTTCAAATTGTAAATCCTTGACGATGGCTTTAACCTTCTTTGGGTAGTGTGCCTGGGCAGTGAGCCCACTGTTACTCTTAACTCCTAATAGGGTCTATCCTTTAACAAGGAATCTACACTGCAATTTTATAATTATCTCCTAATAGGGATACATATTTTAACAGGGATACTATACTCTCAGTACATCATTTGTGGGTGCTAATTCCCACTGGGGTTTTACCTTTAACAAGTTTTCCTTGACCACAAAGGATTGTTTTATTGTGTTGTCATTTACTGTGTTATCATTTGAATTGAAGTTTTGGTTTATGAAGTTTAATGTTTAATAATATATCTCACAAATAATTCTTCCCCCCTCTCAATTGTGCTTGTGGAGTGTTATTCCTAACATATTTTTCTTTTTTGTCAACATAATAGTACAACTTTCTTGTTTCAGTTTAAAGAAGTTTTGTGTGAACAACAAGAGGATGACTATGATGTAGATGTTAGTTATTGTGGTGATTCCTTTGTACAAAATGACATGATCCAATAGGTCTCAAACCTTGCTTCCAATGGGGAAGATATTTGCAGCATCAAGAAAGAGACCAAAGAAGGTGAACATGAAATCCAATGCCCACTAAGCAGTGAGAAAATCTTAGAACTCTTACCTGCTGATTTTTAGAGGTATGCCTCTAAAAGTGAATCTAGAATTTCATGCCCAATGGATATATGTTTTGATAGTGATGTAGTGAGGGTGTGAAGTATGATACATGTGTTTTTTATTCTTTTCGTATACTTGGATTGGATACTTTGCAAGATGATAATGCATATGAATGTAAGCAATTTGATAGTGTCGTGTATGATGAGTATGAAGATTCATATGCTAATATGGATTCAGATTTTGATGAGCTTAGTGTGAATGGTTCTTTTATGGACCATGATTATGAAGAGAGTGATAAATATGAATGGGTTTTCTCATATTTGCAAGTGATTAAAGAACCATTAATTGACATTGTTTTTTTTATGTTTAGAAGATGTTGTTAGAAGTTGTGATTAGCAAGCTATTTTTGATTTCTTGCAGTCATATTTTTGTTTAGAAATGTTCCATCCTAGTTTTCAAAGTTCCCTTATAAAAGAAACATGTTCTTCAGTGTGAACAAGTGTTCAATTTATGTTTGATTCCAGCTATGACAAGGAGCTGGAGTATTTCTCTTTTCAGCAAGTCAATGATAGTATAGGGTGTGATAATTTGGTGTCACACAATGATAAAAATTCATAGAGGTTTGATGACTTGGTGTTGCTAGTTGATGGTGAGTGTGTTGATTGTTTTTTATATGATATGTTGAAGATATTTGGCAGTGTGTTTGACCAGGAAAATGGAAGCAATGATTTGAGCTTACCTTTAATTTATAGGGATGAAAATTAGATGATTGACAGAGGTAAAGGCTGATTTTAGTTTTATGCCTTTGGTCCATGTGTAAATAATTTGTATGTTTGTAGAGTTGCTTTTCTTTGAGTTGCGTGGTGTTTAGTTTTTAATAAGGATCCGGTTTTTGAGGAGAACAGAGTAAGTCTGGTATTATTTTTGAATGGTCTTCTCTACCATGAGATTCTAAGTCCTCTGCATTCCCACATGGGGCATGCATCCAAATTCAGAGCCATTTTTAGAACTCTAAAATTTTAGATAATTTTCAGAGTGACTAAGTGAAATTTTTCTCTAAGGCACAAGTAACTACCCCAAAAACCTTTTGAAAGGGCCCTAGTTTGCATGCAAGTAAAAATAAACCTAAATATTTTTATGAGAAACCAATTGGGGGACATGTGCATCACCTATCCTTAAGAAAGTATATTGGGTTTCACCTCTCAGATTTCAATTTGGATGTGTTTTTGGGATAGCCATTTGGAGGTCATTACCTAAATTTGCACTTGTGCACATATTCAATGTTTACTAAGTGACCTACTTTGGAGGTCTGCATCTTTGGCCAGATTGATACCTAGGATATAAGGAGTGTTCCAAGATGTTCTAGGAATGAAAATGAGTCACAATACCCATCTTCAGACCCATGTAATTTTATACGTTAATTTTTCCATAGCCTTTCCTTTTGCATTTTATTCTAGTTTTCTGAGTGTCAAATGGAGAATTACAGAATGCCCCACTTTGAGGTCCCACAATTTGTACCCAGTTAAATTTCATAAATAATTGAATGTTCCCCTACATTTTAAACATGTAAATGAACCTTCTTGAAGAGTTTTAGATCATGGTCAATCCGTTTGACCACTTTGCCCAGCCCTTTCCAAATCCAATTTCTAGAGTTTCACTATGTTTGAGGTTAGAAAGTTTTCAAGGGGTGACTTTGAAGATTATTGTCGATTGACCAATTGATCATTTGGGAAATCTAATTTCAACCTTATTTTATATATGTGAAAGTGAATCCATGTCCAATGTTTCAGATCATAAGAGTCTCAGTTGATAGGTTAATGAATTCAAAATCAAAAGCAATTTGTGCAGATTGCTAGTGCAGACAAAGTTACATTTTTAGGATAGTCATTTTCAGAGATACATATCTTGTGACCATTTGATGTCCATACTGGGTTAATGGTTGATCCATTCTCACAATATTTTAATGAACCTAAATGCAAGATTTCAAAACCCTAAGAGTCCATTTGGTATTTTTACCAAATTAGTTTGAATTGCAATATTATGTGTTTTGAGTTTGCATCTGCAGAAGCAAGTTGAAGATGGGTAAGTCTGAGTATCAATAACTTAAAAATCTGAGGGTATCTATTATTCTCCTCTGGAATGAATGTTCCTTGTATTTAACTGTTTAAATTAGTTCAGTGGTAGCCTCCCAGGGGTATTTTGACATTTTTGTCAGAGGTGTTCTAATTTGGTTCTCAGACTTGTTCCTGTGTTTTAGTTGTAGAATAATTGGAAGGAGCAACTTTGATGATGGGTATTTTGTACCTCGTAGAGAGTCATTCAAAAATATTTTAGGAAGTGAAAGTTTACATGCTAGTTGTCATATATACCAAGTGTCAAGCTCCCTTGACGTGATTTAGTCAGTTTTTATGGGCAATTATGAAGGTTGTTTACTCATTTTGAGCACTTTCTAGAAATTGTTGAAAGGGGATTGTTTAATGGTCAAATGTGCTAAGGGGGAGTTTTGGATCAAAATATGAGAATATATCAAGGATAAGAGAAGTGATTTTCATTGGACATCATTAAAAAATAAGTGGAAGCATAAAAGGGGAAATTGTTAAGGCATTTGGCATGTTTTCTGAAAAGATATGTCATTTCAATGAATTAATTGACAGAATGTCAAAGTGAAATGAAAAATTCCACAATCTCTATAATATCCTCCCTACACGTGCCAAGTGGATAAGTGAAAGGTTGCACATGAAATAGGAAGGGGGCTGCACATTTGGTGTAAACAATGATTTGAAAAATTTCATGCAAATGTAATTGGCAAGTGTAAAACATAAATTCCTCAATCTTTCCAGCCTCCTCCCTGCCATGCCTTGGATGTTATGGAGACTCCACATTCTATTTGAATGTTGCACCAAATGCCAAGGAGGATTTCACAGGTTGTAATGGAAGCTGACTTTCAAAATGGGAGTTGCACATGTTTGAAATGTTGCGCAATCTGTCAAGAAGTATGTGCATTAATAAAAAGTTTCAAGAGGCTGCACATAGAGGAGAAAAACCATGATCATACTTCAAGAATAAAGCCTCCATAATCCATGAAAAGAGCATGTTGTGCATAAAGTGTTCACCAAGGAACTTGTGCATGGGAAGAGGAGGGCATGTGCAATTTCAAAAAATTTTAAACACTTCAAGGAAAAGCTTGCATAAATGAAGAACTGTGGAATACACATTATCCAACATTTGCAGGGAGTTGGTCTTCTTATGTGTTTTTATATGCAAAAGTGCTTGCATAATGATTTTAACTTAAGAGCTAGAAGGCTCTTGGGGCACAATGCTTGGGATGCATTACAAGTGCCCTCAACTTGGTCAGGGGAAACCAAATTTTGGCGCTTGGAAATGGAAAACTTTAAAAACTTGCAAAAACAATATCCCACATTGGTGGGGTGAAGGAATACAACAAGGCTTAAAAGGTAAAATGCTTGCATGATAATTTTAAGTAAAGAGTGGAAGCTCTTGGAACTCGCACATAGGTGGTGCCTCAGTGGATGTGCCTAGGGAGCTGGTGACTTTGACAGAAAACAAATTTTGGTAGGGCCTGTGCAAATGAGATAGTGATGATGTGGCAAGAAGCATTCTATAGTCAGGATGGAAGTCAGAAAGCATCTAGTTGTGCAGTCTCCAAATGTTGGTGGTTAAGTCCAAATGCTCCAGAGATTTAGAGATAAAGCCTAGTTGCGCAATCTTCAAATAAACCTAGAATTAGAGATTTCATTCAGAGATTTAGAGGTTATCCTAGTCTCCAAGTCTCTAGATGTAACCATAGTTAAAGAAATGATTCAAAGTTTAGGAGATAAAGGCAGTCGCATGATCTCCCAATGTAACCTCAATTAAAGAAAAGATCTGGGGATTCTGAGATAAAGGTAGTCACATGACCTCCATATGTAATTGGGGTTAACGAAATGATTTAGAGATTAAAAGATAAGCCTAGTCTCCAAATCTCTAGATGTAAGCATGGTCAGAAAAGTCATTATGAGATTCAGAGATAAGCCTAGCCTCCAAATATCTAGATGTAACCATGGTCAAAGAAATGATTCAGAGATAAGGAAGTCTCCAAATCTCCATATGTAACCATGGTTATAAAAGTCATTCCAAGATTCAGAGATAAAGACTAGTCTCCAAATCTCTAGATGTAACCATGGTTAGAGAAGTCCTTATGAGATCAGGAGATAATGGTGGTCTCCAAATCCCTTGATGTAACCATGGTCAAAGAAGTCATTCCAAGATTCAGAGGTAAAGACTAGTCTCCAAGTATCCCAATCTAACAGTGGTTAGGAAATGTATTCAGAGATCCAGAGATAGACTAGTCTCCAAGTCTCCAGATGTAACCATGGTTAGAAGAGTTATCTAAAGATTCAGAGGTAAGGGAAGTCTCCAAATATAACCATAGTTAGAGACAACATTCAGAAATTAGGAGATAAAGGCATTTTTTGAATCTCATGATGAACTTAGGCAGACTTGAGAGTGAACCAGCAAGTGAGAAGTGGAAAAATTTGGTGAGTTCTTGGGAAAAAAAGGAGAAATGAAAGTTAAAGCAAAAATGGTAGAAATACATAACAAGAAGGATTTAAAGATCAAATTTTGTGCAGGGATAAATAGAAATGTTAAAGGACAAGTAAAATCAAAATTGGATAGACAGTTATATTAAATGCAGAATTTGATGCTCAGATTAATCATTTAACATTAATAGTCTTTTGAAATACTTTTATTTCAAAATGGAAAAGGAGCATTCACGAGAGTTTTTGAGAGCCATGTGGGTAGATTTTGTTAATGAAATCAGATCAAATATAAGATTTTTAAGATAAGAGGATAATTGTAGAGGTTTTCTTGGAGGCTGACAGGTGTCAGTTAGGGTGAAATTTGTTTTCCCCTTCTCTGTATCTATTTCTTTTCTTCATTGTAAGAGGGTTGGTCATTTTTTTTTATCAATCAAGGAAGGAATGTGAGTTCTGGTCCAGGATTTGTTTCTTGAATTTTAGCATTCTGAGAGGATATAGAATGTGTTGAAATTATCTTAATGAATAGAAATATCTTTGCTATCAGTGCTTGATTTTTAATTGTCTTCAGATGTACATTTGGATTCTTATAAATTTAGTTTGTAATGCATTTTAAATTCATAGAATTGTAAGGAAAGTTTTGATATATATTTTAGGTTACTTCTAAGGGGAGCATAATTCCTTTAAGAATATTTCAAGGGATTTTAAACTTATATATGAATATGATGATTTAAGATTTGAGTTGCAGAGAGCAAGGTGTAAGACATTTTGTTTGGGTTTCAGTTAGTTCTATAAATCTAGTATGGTTGAGATGCATTCTTATTGACTATGTACCCTAGGCTTTGACACTGGTCTGGGTTAGGGTTACCTATCAATCTTATAACTAAACCAAATCTTTATTTTATATTTTGTCATGTATAGATATTCAATATTAGAGTTCAAGACACTTAATCCACTGGAAGATTTACTGTGAAGTAGTAAGTCACAAGAGGTACACCCACCTGAGTCTGTGGAGTTTGAAGTGAAGGGGGATTTAATCCTCATTAGTTAGTATTTTACTTACTAGAATCAGGTTTTGGGAGTCATAGAGTCAAGCATTGATGCTTCATTTATATTCTACAAGAAAAATTGCTAATAGAAGTAGCGCATGTTAAATATCTTCTAACTCTCGTCTATATTTCTTTCAACACCTCTGATAGAAAAACAACATGCTACAGACAAAGTTTAATGCATTTACACATCGAAGTGACGCATAGAAGGCTTATTTTGACGCTTATTGTTTTATTCTGTGACACATTTTATTCTTCTTTTACACTTTTAATCTATTAAATAACACTATAACTTTTAAGTTGTGCTTACAATGATTTAAACAATGTGTAGTAGCAATTAAGTAGCACGTAGACACATTTAACGCAATGCTTAGCAATCTTTAAAATAGCATGTGCTACCGTGTTTCAAATTTTGCAAATTCTTAACGACCAACAAATTAAATGAGAATTATTTGTCAATTTGTAGATATCAAAGCATAAGAAGGTGAAGAAGCCTGCACTTCAAATTCAAAAAGAGGAAAGAGAGATAAAAAAGGTGTTAAGGTATGAAAAATGAATCCATAATGAAAATTTTTTAAACTTTAAATGAGGAAGAAAAGATTTATGATCATTATTTTAAAATTGTAAAAGCTTACAAATCCAAATTTGTTTCCTTAAATTGAATCAATTCACTTTGAAATCTTTGAAATAGCTTTAAGTTTGAGTGAATTTGAGCTTTTGGATTTTGGTTTTCTTCATTTTGTGTGAGTTGTGTTGACTAACTTGTTGGAGGAGAGGATGCAAATGAGCTGAGCTAGAATGGTCACCACTAGGTGAGTAAAAATTGAGAAATGAATCAATCAAAAAAGTGCCTAGCCTAGCTAGGTTCAAACAAGGTAAGATTGAAATCCCTTTGCATTTGTTTAAATTGTGGCAAGTCAAAGTTGAAATCTAGCATAATTAGAAACCTATTATTGTTTTTCAAAGGAGACATTAGGCATATACTCTCAACTTTTTAAGTTGGTCAAAATGCCAAACATATCGAATTTGATGATATAAAGAAAGGTTGGAAAGAAAAAACACTAAATTTTAAAGCCTCTTATTTTTGAAGGAAAGCATTAGGGATCTACTCTTCACCTTTGGTGAATTAAACTCCCAAAAGTGCTCAAATTACATTAGTTAAAAGGCTTGGAATGAACCTTGTTTATTGTGTTTGGAAGTGAGATAATAGTAGGTATATTCTCTTCACCTTTTAGGTGAATCAAACTCCTAAACCTATTTGATCATTTAATTTGATTCATTCAAAGGAACATGCTAGAACATTAGTGGGTATGCCTCCTCAAATTTGTCTTTTTGAGGATGGTGAGAGGGAAAGAACCAAGTGGGATACAACCATTTTTCCATGGTAAATCTAACCCACTATAAACTAAAATGCATTCATCCTTAATGGGGTGAGTGACGAAAGGAATTGAGAATCAAACCTCCTCTAGTAGTCCTTCGAGATTGTGCAAAATTGTGTTTTTATGCATATGGGAGGCCTCTATAATGGGGGATGAAACTCAAAAAAATTTCAAATGGAATATTGATAAAAAACTGGTTAAATTAGCAATTCCTACCTACTAAAGTCATTTAGAAGACAAATTTTTCCATAGGTAGATTTCTTGGAAGACTTGCATGTGAAAGACCTACGAAAAAAATTGAGAATATACACTCTATGTGTAGTTTAAGGGTTCAAAATTTGATTCTTTATGTGGGTTGTGGTTGATGTTTTATATTGAAAATAGACAACATTCATCAAAATATGATCACATTTTAAAAATTTTAAAAATTAATCAAATGGTGATAAAAAACAAAAATGCATTTATGTTCTGAAGGCCTTTTGATGCATACAAACAAACAAGTAACGCTTATCAACTGTTAAGAAGTGCTTATAAATATAATTTAAATACTTTTGACCAAAGAAATGGTGCATATAAAGAGACATTTACCACTTACAAGCCACGAAGTAGCGCATACAAACTTTTTTTTAATGCTTACAAGCTATAAAGTAGTGCGCCTAAATAGTCAACCAACACATTCTTCTTTTCGAATGAGCGCATACAACATATTAAAGAAATGTGTGCAAGATTTTAAGTGGAACATATAGATTGAGACTCTCAAATAATGAGTATCTCCTAGGGTTTTTGGAAAATTTTAGAATCATATTTGGATACCCTTTTCGGAGTACTTCATGTCCAAACTATTAAACTAATCATATTCCACCAGATTCAAGGACTTCAATTTTTTTCAAAGGAATTCATCAAAAGGGTGAGTTAAGGTTATTTATTCCATGCTAATGCCTACTTTTACAAGATCTCACTATATAAAGTCAACCTTACAAGTACATGAAACTTACCTTAGGCAAGAACTACCCTTTCCAAGTGAAACCCTAGCTTCCTCACTACCATCATTTAAAACTGAAAAGGAAGGGGAAAATAACACAATGGATTTTCCCTTTGGACATATGTATCTTGATGTTATCAATAATGTTAATACTGACACCAATAATAACCAAAATGGTGGAAATAAGGATGCAAACAAAAATAGAAACAATGGGGGAGGAAATGACCCTAACAATGGAGGTGTTGACATTAATAATGGAGGGAATAAGGACCCTCAAGATGAGGAGGCCACCAAAGAGAGAGTGAATGAAGTGGATCAAAGTCTGTTCTTTATGAAAATCATGGGGAAAATCTTAGAGAGAGATGGGGATAAGTATTTCTTTGACCTATCCCAAGCAGGGGTAAAACTCCCCCATGAATATAATATTACCACCCTAAAGAAGAAGGAGGAGGATGAAAACCCAATTGCAATTATGAATAAACAAATCAAACTTTTTCAAATGCAATTGGACAACATGAAGAAAATGGTGGCTCTAAAACCTTTCTCCATTTAGGCTATATTCTTGTTCCCTTTTGATAAGATCCTAATTATGGTATCATTTCCTCCAAATGTGGTCTTTCCTAAACATGACAAATACATGGGGGTATCTGACCCACAAGATCATTTGAGATAATTATGTGCATTAAGCTTGGATTTTATGCATGATATCACTTATTTAATGTGACTATTTCCAAGAATCCTTGGAGGAACCACGATGGAATAGTTCTCAAAAGTACCCTTGAATGTGTGAACATTTGAAGGGTTGACCTCAAAGTTTGTAACTCATTACTCATAAAATATCAAACATGAGGTCACAATGATAAATTTATATAGAACTAAAAAAAATAGGGAGAAGCATTCCTAGTATTCTTTCAAAGGTAGAGGATAGTATTTAATCAATATCCTAGAAGTATTCCCAAAAAAGAGAAAATGGATATCTTCTTAAATAGTTTGAACACAATCATGAAATATTGGTTACAGCTCCAATGTCCACTTACTTTTCAGAAAATCATTGAGAATGGAACCATCATAGAGGAAGTGTTGAAGAGTGGAGAGATAAATATTTTTAAGGAAAATAATTATTTTCCTAATAACAACAATAATTCTAAGAACAAAATCGGGCTTCAAATAATAGTAATCACTTTTGGTTCAAGTACACCAACAACAACCTTGTCAATGATGGAGTTGTTGAGGAAAAAAACTTAAAATCTCCTCCATTCAATCTCATGAGATATTCTAATCAATAGAATAATGTAAATCAATCAGAAAAGGTCCCATTCAATAAAAAAAACAACAGCTTCCAAAACAAACAAGAGGCTAACAAACCCAAACCGTTCTTTAGCCCATCACCAAGAAGGAAGTTCACACCCTTGGGTGAACCTCTTGAGAATGCTTTAAGGACCCTCATTTCTAACAAGATCATTTTCCTACTAGATTATAGGCCTTATGAACTACAATTTAAACCCTCATGGTAAAATGCTGCTCATATTTGTGAGTATCATTGAAATAGAGGGCACAAGACCAATGAATGCATGAGATTAAAGCACGAGGTGCAAGATTTCATATATAATCAGATAATCAAGATGGAAGGGCCTAAACATAATGAAGATCATGTGGCTTTAAAAATCCTTTCTTAAACCATGAGAAAGGAAAATATTCAAATAGTAATAAAAAAAAAGAGGAAATGACAAAGTTAATTTTGCACATATCTATGATAATGTTATCGATTCCTTATCATGATATGAGAATACTATCAATGTTGTTGTTGTAAAAGATCAACCATCAAAGGAAACCTCTAATGTTTTTATTAGGGGGAAAGAATCAAATATAACCTTACAAGGAACTAACCCTAAGACTATTGGTCCTAATCAACCATATTCTTCTCAAAGGCAATACAATATTGTGGATCAATTGCAAAAGACTCTAGCCCAAATTTAAATCCTTGAGTTGTTAAAAATCTCACCAAATCATAAGGATATCTTAGAAAAGGCTCTTTTGGAGACTAACATTCCCAAAAATCTAGATATGGATAGATTTCAAAATATGGTGGGTCATCTCATTGCACCTCATTATTTGTCCTTTTCTGAACAAGATGACATGTCCATTGATCATCCCTAAAATATTTCACTACATATAGAGTTTTTGATACATAAAAACCATGTCAAAAGAGTCAAATAACCAAAGGAAGAAGAGGATAATGAGGTTTTAAAATGGTTGTACAAAGATTAGGAGGCTTCAAGTTCCCATGCAGAAAGGGTCCAAAATGTGAGTACCCAAATACATCAATATGGAAAAGGTTTTCAAATCATGCCAAAAATGTGATATAAAGGAAGAGGGACTTTGGGAATAAGGAATAAAGGATTTATAGAGTCCATACAACCTCCTTGGAGATCCAAAGATGAAAAATAAGGAATAGGGTACCAAGAACAAGAAAGTGGTTCAAATAAATTTAAAGACTCTTATGAACACATCCACATAATAGATTCAGAAAGTGAAGACGACACTAATAAATATGAATGGGATTCCTTATTTGAGGCTTCTTGTTGTGATAAAGAGGTGGATGTAATTCTTTCTTATGCTCCTACATCTAATGAAAACAAACAACCAAGTGTTGATCAAGCCTCAAGTTCTAATCAAGAGTCAAATAATTATCAAGAATCAGATTTAAGAGAAGAATCAAATGGAACTCCTTGGATGGGTGAACCATGGGTACCTTCATGGTTAGGAGATTAAAATGTTAGGTTTAATCCACAAGAATTTTATCAATTATAAATATGAGAGGACTCAAGTGAGGACAATTTTTATCCAATCTCTAACGAAGTCATGTCCTTAAACCCTTTGGATACAAATTTACCTGATGAACCTTTATCTCTTATTCATCCTAAACTAATTGATTCGGACCTAGCTGAGCCAAATGACATACTCTCTTTTCCTAACGACAATTTCTTGGACTTATAGCTAAATACAGTGGAACCCTCTTTCACCAATGAATTTGATCAAAGCATAGAAGTGGAAGAAAAGGTACAATCTCTCAATCCAACAGAAAAAGAGAAAAGAAATAAAAAAATGAAGTTTTCTAGTGGTGAAAATCATAATGTGGCAGTGCTAGACCCCAAAAAAGTAAAAGTAAAGGATGTTTCCGAAGGTGAAAACCCAACTGTGACACCTAAGGAAGAGAGATTGGACACCTTTCCAAAGCATGATGAAGAAAGATCTCCTATCTTGATTGAACCAAAAGAGAAGGTTATTATTAGCACTAATTTAGAACCAAAATTCATACACCTTGTAGTTTCATCAACTCCAACAAAAAATGAAGATTTCATCAAAATTTTCAAAGAAAAGAAAGTTAACTTTGCATGGTCTTATTCAGACATGCTAGGGTTAGATCAAAGTTTCATTATGCATCACGTCAATGTAATACTAGGAGTTAAGTTGGTGAAACAAAAGTTAAGAAAGATTCATCCCCATATATCCTTGCTAGTGAAAGTAGAATTGGAAAAATTGTTAAAAGTGGTGTCCATAAGGGCTATAAATTATGCCAAATGGATATCCAATATTGTGTCAGTTTCAAATCATGAAAAATCAATTAGATTATGCATGGATTTCTAAGATCTCAAATTTGCATGCCCAAAGGATGACTTTCCATTACCTAGTATTGATGCTATAGTGGCTTTGATGGCAGGAGATTCTATGTTTTCCCTTATGGATGGATTTAGTAGATATAAAAAAATAAGATAGCACAAAAGGATCAAGGTAAAATATCCTTCACATGCCCTTGTGGTACATTTTATTGGAACATCATGTGCTTTGGCCTTAAAAATGTTGGAGCTACTTATCAAAGGGCAATGACCACAAATTTTCATGATATCGTGCATACATTTCTGGAAGACTATCTGGATGATATCTTAGCTAAATCACATGAAAATAAATATCATCTACCCATCTTGGAAAATATCTTCACAAGGTTGGAAAAATTCAAAGTTAGGTTAAATCCTAAGAAGTGTGCATTTGGGGTGCAATCAGGAAAGTTATTGGGTTACATAGTATCAACAAAGGGAATAAAAGTTGATCATGATAAAGTAAAAGATATCATGGAAATGGATAAACCAAAGAATATAAGACAAATGAGATCATTGCAAGGAAGGTTTCAATCCATAAGAAGATTTATATCTCAATTGGCAGAAAAATGCCACTTTCACTAGACTTTTACATAAAGACATAGTTTTAAAATGGGATGCACAATGTGAGGAAGTTGTTTCACTATTGAAGTCATATAATGTGAATCCACCTATACTCATGCCACCTATCAAAGGAAAAAATTTACTCTTGTACATTTCAGCAACATATCTCTCTTTACGAGTATTGTTGGCTCAAGAAGATAAAGATGGAAACTAAAAGGCAATCTATTATCTTAGAAGAACTTTGGTCAAATATGAACTCAACTATAGCTTCATTGAACAACCTTGCCTCATGGTATTTTTTTATTCCCAAAACCCATGTCACTATATTTTGGTGCACAAGGTTAAGATTATTGCTAAAATAAATCCTTTAAAGTATCTACATAGAAAAACAGATCTCACAGGAAGATTAGCCAAATGGGTGATGGTTTCGAGCAAGTTTGATATAGAATATGTGGATAGAAAATACATCAAGGGAAAATTGATAGTGAGCCAATTGGAAGAGTCTCCTTTAGTTGATAATCATGCTATTCAAGTAGAATTTCTAGATTCATAAATAATTAATGTGGAGGTAAAAATATGGAAAATTTATTTTGATGGACCTTACACCCAACATGGATCGGGGGTAGGCATTCTCTTGATTACCACTCAAGGTTACATTTTTTCCAAAGTCATACAAAATTATTTTTCCATGCACCAACTGATGACATGTAACTGATTGAATGTTTGAAGATGTTAAGTTGATGATCATGCAAGGCATTAAATCATTTAATGTATTATATTTTCATTAATGTCAACTTGATATAATCTGTATGGCAATGAAAATACTGCCAAAGACTTCAAAGAACCGATGAATCAAGGCTATGCTATCAGTAATGCATACAATTCAAGTATTCACAAAGTGACTATATAGACCGATGGAGTGCACACCGATAGTCAAAGTAAAAGAGGAGAGTCACAGTGTTACCTGACGAGCTAAATGCATGGCCTTACTGACAAGCAGAGTTACAGTGTTGCCCGACGAGAAAAATAGAGAGTAACCCAACGGAAAAAATTATAGTGTTGCCCAAAGGAAAAGATAAGGATGGAGACCCCAATGAAAACTAAAGCCACACCGATAGAATAGTTAGTTATCACCGATGACTAATTGAAGTGTTGACTGATAGAACAAAGAGTTTAGAAATGACAAAATACTTAGCTGTCAAGAAGCTATAAATAGACTTAATAGATACTTATCATTTTTTTAATCATCCAAATAAAGCCAGAGATAAGTAATTGATTTAAAGCTAATTTATCCAGTTGGAAAGAAGATCTCTTTGAGATAAAACAAGAGTTTTCTTTAAATCTAATTGGAAAGAATTGTGGATCATGCCAAGAATCAAGAAATCCAAGAAAAGGTAAAACATGTCTATAAAGAGACAAACCCAATTAATTACAAATGGGTGTGTAAGGGGTGAAAAAGAGAAAAGAGGGAAGATGCTAAAGAGATTTTGAAGAAGAAGAAAGTCTTCATTCAGACCTGATCAATAAGGCTAAAGAAAGAGCTAGATTCTATAGACACCGATGAACAGTGAGACAACATCACAGAGAAGAATAATGTGGAGCAAAGGTATAGAATTTATTATATTGATCAAAGAGGTAATGCATTTACAATAGATCTGAAAATTTGCAATTGAGTTGTATGTTTCAACAAATCATTAATGTTTCATTTTAACCATTGAAGCATCAAGTCTCTTAACCAAGCAGGACTTAAAAGCCTTTTACAATTCAGATACATCCCAAGGAGTATCAAAAATTTTGATCATGAAAGTAGCATTGGATATGCCTGATACCTATTGACAGGCCAAGTGAGTGTTTGATCAAGGATGGTAGCATTAGATGCTAGATACTAGGTGAAAAACTATCTTTTAAATCCTTTAACAAGGTCACACCTAACAGGGTGTTTTGTAACCTTTAACAGGGTTTGCTCCTAATAGAGCTCACTTCAGAAGAGTGAAAATTTGGGGTACCGGTCCCAGTGGTTTTTCCTATAACAGGGTTTTCACATTAAAAATCCATGTGTTATGTGTTTATGTTTCATTACTTTACTATTTTAAATTTCACATATGCAATTCTGGATTTATCGGTATACTCTACATATTTACTGTGTTTTGGTAAATAGTTGACTACTTATCGATAATCATACAGAAGAGAAATTTACAAAGCTATTCAACAAGTAGAAAATTGATATAAGTATTTCAAGGCATTCATCTTGTAGGATAGAAGATAACTAGAGACACAATTTGTGGTTATAAGTTTTAAGGGTTGAGTTAAGCATTAATTTTTGAGGCCACTGATTCACCCCCC